>OOIL02006874.1:1029492-1065071 GCA_900332095.2 Cuscuta campestris | reverse complement strand
TTACAGGTTACTTGATATATTTTGGCCCTAATTTACTCTCTTGGAGTACGGAGAAACAGAGTCGTGTCTCACGCTCATCCACTGAAGCCGAGTACAGAGCCCTCTCGGCCGCAGCAGCTGAGGTGATGTGGCTCACTTACTTGTTTGACATTTTGCAGATCAAGCTCCCTCCTCCGCATCTTTTATGCGACAATCAGTCCACCATCTGTCTGACCAAGAATCCGGTCTTCCATAGGCGCATGAAACATGTCGGAACTGATTGTCACTTTGTACGTGAACAAGTAATTGCAGAGAAAATGACGGTGTCATATGTTCCTTCCAATGAGCAGCTGGCAGACCTTCTCACAAAGCCCCTTGCCTCACCACGCTACACTGCATTGGCTTCCAAGCTTCCTTTTGTTTCACGGCGTTCAGCTTGAGGGGGGATGTTAGACATATATGGAAAGAAGTCTAGTTATAGTAGAATTGTTATTTATGTTAGTTTACATATTTAGTGAATCCTAGTTCATGTAGGGATCCTCACCTATATAAACATCCATGTACACAATTATTCATTAAAAGTGAATTCATAAATTAACACTACTCCCTCCGTCCACAAATAAACTTTACGTTCACTATTCACAGAGTCAAACTTTATTCACTTTGTTGGCCTATTTTCGTCACCCATTTGATAAAATAATATAGTCATGTCACCTCTAGTTTTGTAGATCTTTTGATATAGTTTTTTAATATGTAATTTTTATTTTTCAATTCTACACCATTTTTCATATAAAATGATTTAAAAATAACTTCAGTCAAACACTGTAACGCGTAATGTAAAGTTTATTTGTGGACGGAGGGAGTAGTAATTAAATATTCCCTCTATTTGAAAATGTGTTTCTCATTTGATTTTTCACGATCTTCAATGTTGTAGTTTCATCGCTAATATCTATATTTATATATAGATATATTTTATAAAAAAATTAATACTTAAAAACTACGTTTCAATAGGGAAATATATTGATAGGAGTATTAAATTTATATCATAAAAAAATGTAATTTTTTCACATATTTGGGTCATAATTTACAAATTTTGATTAAAAAACAACTCCAAAGAACATTTTTAAATGAAAAGAGTAATTAATTAATTAAAGAATACACAAAAACCAAACCCGTTGTTAGTGGCCCTGTCCCTGCTCCCAACATGTGTCATAATTGCGCACAAACTTAAGTGGGAAAGCTCAATGGCATATCTCATTGTCTGTCCCAAACAACCTAGGCGTGTTTGGAAAATCACATTCTTTTATTTGTTCAATTTTTATATATATACACTCACCCGTTTCATAAAATTTTCCTGCTCTAAAAAGAAAATTACTCTCTTCGTCCATCAAAAAAATTTTCATTGTGTGTTACGATGTTTGACTAAAGTTATTTTCAGATTATTTTATATGAAAATGGTGAGTAATTAAAAAATAAAATTAAATATTTAAAAACTAAATAAAAATATCTACAAAACTAGATGAGACATGATTATATAAATTACTTTATCAAATTAAGACAAAAATAGGCTAATAAAATGAATAAATTTGATCATGTGGATAGTGAACGAGAACTTTATTGTTGGACGAAGGGAATGATGAGCTAACATATTTCCATCACAAAAAAATTTTGAAATACCAAATTTAGTTTATTATTTTAAAAGAGTATTTAAACTAAATAATTTTAAACCATTAAAATATTTATAAATTTTTAATACATTATATTTACTACCACGTATATAAAAATAAAGAATTTTGTTACATGTTTTTTTAAAATACATATTTTATTTTAAAAAAATTATACATTTACATGTTTGGTAACACTTTAATTTAAATTTTTAATTTTAATACTCGCTCTGTCTCTGAACACATGGGAGATTTTGAATTTTAAAAGATATACTCCCTCCGTCCCAAAAAGAATGAGACGGTTTGACTTTTTGGTAAATTAAGGGAGGGATATTTTGGTATTAACTTTCCAAAAATACCCTTGATGTGATGGGTAAAAGTAGGATGTAATGAGTAGATTATTAGAAAAAAGGTATGATGTGATAGGTAGGGTATGAAAAAGTAAAGGGTAAAAGTGATTTTTTAATAGAAATGTAACGGACTTTACGGGACACAGTTTTTTCTAAACGTAACAAACTTTTTGGGACGGAGGGAGTAAAAGACTATTTTGATGTTAAATTTTTAAAAAAATATCATTAAATGTGATAGGAAAAAATATAATTTGATGGATAGATTAATAGTGAATAAATGTGATGTCATAGCCTTATAGGTATGTTAAGAATTACTCCCTCCGTCCCCAGTTTTTGTCCCTTTCATTTTTACACACCATCCAATGCACTTCTTTAATCCATTTTATCTTGTAATTTGTATATTAAAAAATTATAAAAATTATATATTAATAATCTACTCCCTCCGTTCTCAAAAACATTTCCTCTTTCATTTTTTTCACTTCCAACAAAACACTTCCTTTTTCTATTAAAAACCACTTTTACCCTTACTTTTTCATACCCTACCTATCACATCATACTTTTTCTCTAATAATAAATCAATCACATCTTACTTTTACCCATCACATCAGGGGCAAAATTGGAAGTCAACTATAATTTTACACTTCCTTATTTTGCCTTATAGTCAAAGTGGGAAGGCTTTTTCCAAACGGAGGGAGTATATGTTAAGACAAATCAAACAAGATCACACATGACTATATTTAGGGTTACACATTGAGAGAATTTGATGAGTCAAAGTGCTTAGATGGACAGTTCCAAAAGTCAAAAGTGGACAAAAACTGGGGGACGGAGGGAGTAGTAAAAATTGGGTAAAAGTAAATTTTTAATAGAAATGAAAAAAATTGGATTTGGACGGATGAAAAAAAGAGCAGAAAGTTTTCAAAGATGGAGGAAGTACGTAGTATACATATTTTTCAATTTTAAAATATTTGAAAGTTTATAAATACTTTAACTTATAAATATTTTGAATTTTTAAAAGTTTATAAATACTTTAAATTTAAACTATAAACGTTAAATTCATTTTTCTAATGATTTAAAATAAACTATTTTTGACAAAAAACATGTTGCGTTGATAATTATACAAAGTATAACTAACATCAGGATTTTTTTTAGAAAGTAAAAGATTTTAATAAAATATGATAATAATAACGATAATATTCAATGTAAAGTTTAGTATTTACATTAGCAAAAGAAAGCTTAGCAGTTAAGAGATTTATAAAAAAATTATTTTTCATGTAATAAATTTTAAAAATAATGTACTTGAGAGTTCTTTGCAGGAGACGTGAGATACAAAGATTAAGTTTTTTGGTGTTTGATTGATCAAAGTAACAAAATTTTCAATCCCAATAGTCAAATGGACGGAATGTACCTTCGGGGTACATTACAACAAAGGCACGATTTTTAAACACCTTTGAATTATATCCGAAATAATGTGAGATCTATGCGTTGTTTACGAGAAAGTCTGAAGGCTAAGATATTCGAGTGTCATTAATTAATTTTGTGCAAATACTAATTATCTCGGAGTACTCATACAAGAATATGACTAAATGAGTTGCATATATACTTTTCCCCTATGAATTGGTTTTGAATTAGAATGTCCCACTACTTCAACATGAGATATGGCCGGCATCAAAGTTAATCTCTAAGAACTCAAAACAAAAGTTGAGATCTATTTGACTCAAGTTGCACTTGGGGAGATGTTGATGTTTGATAATTAAAGTTCTCACATCCTATACACAAGCTAAAACAAATTAAACTCAGTCTCTGTTTGGTACATGGAATTCAAGCTGTGAAATTAGATTTGGAGACTTTAATTCCAGTTCTGATGTTTAGTAGCATAAAAATATGTGAATTTAGAATTGGTAATACAAAAAATGATTTGGAATAGGAGAACTCAATTCCATAGAATTTCTATTCCAAATCCATTCGAATTTCGTCAATTTCGTGTACCAAACAAACTCTCATTGTCAATTAACTTTGAATTGGAATCTTACTATTCTAGTATTCTACATAACGATAATTGGAACCTTACACACACAGAAATTTAATATCTTTGGACACATAGATATTAAATGTCTGTGTTTGCTTACTTGTGCGATGGTCATGTACAATTGGTGTACCCAAGTATTCCCCCCGTTTCTCAAAAGAGTTTCTCTTTTGACTTTGGGGGAAAATAAGGAAGTGTTAAATTGTAGTTGACTTTCCAATTTTGCCCTTGATGTGATGGGTAAAAGTAAGATGCGATAGTTTAGTTGTTAGTGAAAACTATGATGTGATAAGTAGGGTATGAAAAAATAGGGGTAAAAGTGGTTTTTTAATAGAAAAGGGAAGTGTTTTAAGAAAAACAAAAAAAATGAAAGAGGAAGTGTTTTAAGAAAAACAAAAAATGAAAGAGGAAGGATTTTAAGAAACGAGTGAGTACTACGTATTATTCTAACATACTCCCTCCGTCCCCCAGTTTTTGTCCACTTTTGACTTTTGGAACTGTTCATCTAAACACTTTGACGTATCAAATTCTCTCAATGTGTAAGCCTAAATATAGTCATGTCTGATCTTGTTTGATTTGTCTTAACATATAGATTATTAATATATAATTTCTATAATTTTTTAATATACAAATTACAAGATAAAATGAATTAAAGAAGTGCATTGGATGGTGTGTAAAAATGAAAGTTGACAAAAATTGGGGGAGGGAGGGAGTATATAATAGCCTTGCCAAACACGTCCTAGCGTCCTACGTCACCACACGTACCATATTCTCTTTAAATTCCACCCATCCATATCATAAAGAATGAAAGCTATTAATTCTACAAGAAATTAAATAAAGCTAACCCTTCAACCTTCACCATATAGCATCAATTTCCTCCATTTCAGAAAACCTAGAAATGGCAGCAGAGTGCACTGAAACCTCTCTTCTTAACCCTAACCCTAACCCTAATAACAATAATAATAATACACAAAGTTGGTGGCAAGAACTGATGCATGCAAACTCTTTGTCTTGTTCCAACTTCCCATGGCAACACCACTCTAGAAAAAACAATCTCTCCTCTGAGACGTCGGCCCGCGAGGACGACGTCTCCGTTTCGAACCGGACGGTGCTCGCAGCCATCGAGTCTTCCAGGCTGCAGCTGGGCGACGAGGCTGCGGGTGCCTTGCCTGGCGGCAAATTCATCGGCGAAAATTCGTCCGATCATCAAAGCCATCTATGGAGTCATCTTCTCTTGTAAGTCTTATACACCATATATTACAATTAACCTAAGCTATTAGCTCATTCTTGAAAAAAAAGAAAATTAAGGGATTTATTTTTAACAAATTAACTTAAAAAAATAACACTTGAGAATTGGGATATTACATGTTAAATACTTAAATCTAGACAGAGAAAAAGGAGAAACGAGGTAAGTCTAATATGAAGTATATTCTTGTATCAATATTGAATACGGAGTATAAATTTTATTTAACTAATGGTCAATATTTATTAACTCTGAGTGCAATTCAAAATTATTTGAATTAGTAAAATTTAATCAACTTTTCTTAATTGTTAAAAAAATTTAAGAGACACATTAAAATGTTCTTGTGTTTTAATTGTGAGCGTGTGTCTATATCTATTCAATTTTCAATATATTTGAAGTTCATATAATGAATAAGCATTTAAAAAGAGAGAAGAAAAGTAATTAAATTAAAATTTTATACACTTCTTATATGTATTTATCCCATGTATTTCTTCAATTTAATTTTCTAGAGTCAAACTAGACTAATTTTGATTATCAGTTAGGTAGTGTTTGACAACTAACATTTAATTTCAATTTATGTATTTCAATTCTAAAATTTGAAATCTTGAATTTCAAATGGCAATGAGAGGTGCATGAATTTCAAATTAAGCTTTGTAATAAATGAGAAGAATTTGACTCGAATCCAAATTCAAAATTTTTAAGTTTCCCAAACATGAAATTTGAGCGGATTTGAAATCCAAATCTATATTCCCAAACATACCATTAAAGAAATTGAATTCATATTAGTCCAAAAAAACATGTAATTATATTTATCTTATGCTCATTTGTAAAATAGTCAAAAAATTATTTTATTTTTATTAATACCCCATAATACGAATTTAATTGAGGACAAAATTTATCAAATTTAATCAAAAATAATTAAACTGAACAAACACAAGTAAACTGTGAAATGAAATAATGATAAAATAATAATAGAATAAAAATAAAATGAATGGCATGCAGAAGTGGAGGGAGCACTAGCGGAGGATTGGATTACAAAAGTCAACCACAAGAGATTGGGGAGAGCAGCATGCTCATCAACCTTTCATCATCACCATCATCAAACACCACCACCGCCGCCGCCGCCACCACAACCACCGCCGCCACCAACTTTATTTTTGACATTATGTCATCAAGTGACGACGACTACTTGAACAGAATGGGGACTACAACCACACTGGACCATCATCATCACCATCATCAAGACTACTACAACGCCTTCATCAACAATAATCCACACCAATATGGCGGCGGAGGCGGCGGTCAAACGGAGATGTTTGACCACCACCGCCTGCCGCCGCTGTCGTTCACCGACGAACACCTGCAGGGTGTTTCATACAACCATAATGGTATTATGGGAAGTGCGTGTTTTCTGGGGGGTAGCGGTTTGAATGAGTATAATTGCAGCGGCGCTACTGATCTGATCAAAGCCATGCCGCCGGATTTTCCGGCGGGGTGTTTTGGGAATGGTAATAATAAGAAGCGGGGAGCCGCCGCCGGTCTTCGTACTTCTCCGGTAAGCTCAGCTCCTCTAATTCACTTCCTCCATCCACTTTGTTTGGTTTGATTTAACTCAAACATTTTAGAATTTTGATTGGAATTACGGAAAGAATACAATGAATTGTGATGGAGGCGTATCAATAAATTGATTTTGAAACATCAAAATTTTTATACTATTTCTGTCTCGGAGTGTTTGTTCAATTTTAATTTTTTACATTCAAAATCAACAAACTTTAACTATTAAATAAATAATATCGATATTAGACATTAATACGAAAATAATTTTTTTAAATTTATCTTATAAAGTTTATTTAAAATATTATTTTACCTAATTAATATACCATATAATTTTTATTTAACTACGAGTCAAAAGTTGATGATGATGGAATGCAAAAAAATAAAAACACGAAAAACACTCTAGCCTAGGACGGAAGCAGTAATAATGTATTCCCACTCCGTTTCTTACTACTCCTACCGTTTCACAAATCGCTTCCAGCCTAATTTTTTGTGCATGCATTCTATAAAATATTTCTACTTCAACCACTGAAATACCCTCAAAATAATTTAATTTCTACCCGCAATTAAGTACTACCTCCGTTCCAAAGTATTTATCCACTTTCATTTTTACACACCATACAATACACTTCTTTAATCCATTTTATCTTGTAATTTGTATATTAAAAAATTATAGAAATTATATATCAATAATCTATATGTTAAGACAAATCAAACACGATCACACATGACTATATTTAGGCTTACACATTGAGATAATTTGATGAGTCAAAGTGCTTAGATGAACAGTTCCAAAAGTCAAAACTGGTCGAATACTCCGAAACGGAGGGAGTATTAACTATGAAATGAAGGTGTATTTTAGACATTTTAAGTAAGATGGAATTATTTTGAAGGAAGCACAAAAAAATTAGAGTAGAAGTATTTTGTGAAACGGTTGAATTGAAGTATAAAATAAAGGCAAAATTGGAAAGTAAAATTAAAATTTTAACATTTTTTAAGTACAATTTTTTTTTAAATGGAACTTTTATAGAACAAAGGTACTCTGTATGATAATGATTCTATAATTTCATCCGGATATCAAGAGCTTTTTTTCTCTTACTCTAACCTCAGCCTTCTCGTTACCGGTGTCATTGCTCCACCACTAAACCACCACCGTGGCCGGCGGGGACAACACCATTATTGGTACGGTGTTGATCCAAGTCCTGTATAGATTGGAGTATTGGACTGTATAAATTAAAATATTTTTTCAAACATTTCACCGAGGTTAATTAACCGTACCATTCCAGCCATGTAAATTACACTAGCTTCACGAGTAATTTGTCCAGTTTAAACTTTTTCGATCTATTGTTTTTAACCTATGACCTATAATTAAATAAAGTATATATTGTATATTAATTAGATAACATTAAATTTTGAAAATATTTGATATAATAAATCTAATAAAACTATTTTTGTATCAATATCTAATGAGTATCATTTTTATTAAATTTGATATCAAAGTTTTCGAATTTTGATCGGAAAAATAAAAAATGGACAAATACTCAGGTACAGAAGGCGTAATTAATTAAGTTAAGTCCATTGAGGCAAGTGAATAAAGAATTACCTAATTAAATATATGTATGTAACTAAATTACAGTCTAGGGCACCATCAACATGCAGCACCATATCAAGGAGCAATAGTGGGAGGTGCCAAGGAAGTCTTGCTACTACTAAGGATGCAAAGAAGAAGAAACTTGAAGAACATGTGGAAAAAATGATCTTAAAAAGACCCAAAGATGATACATCATCTTCCAAAGAGGAAAAAATGGTACACTTCTTCATTATAACTCCGTCCATTAATTTCTTTTTCATTTTTCTTTTTGGGTCATCCAAAAACTTATAATTCCGTCCATTAATTTAATTTCTTTTTCACTTCCAAAAACTTATTAAAATCTTGTTGTAGATGACACGAAAAGTTGTGATTATTTCGTGTGGAATTTGAATGATTTATATAATGTAGATACAACAAGTTCCAAAGGTTAAGCTTGCAGATAAAATCACAGCACTCCAACAGATTGTGTCTCCATTTGGAAAGGTGAGCACACACATTACATAGCCCTTAAATACATTTCATATGTATAGTGGGTGTTTTTTTTGTGTGCTCATGTTTAAGTTATATTCCGTAAGATGTTTATAAGTTAAAAATTCTTTCGTATAGATAAAATTACTTAAGTGATATATAAGTCATTTGGGGATATTCATAATAGATGATATATATAGTTTTGTAAGTAATCTACTCAAAACAGAAAAATAAAAAAAAATGGCTTAAAAGTAAGTAAAATCTACGTATTTTTACTAACTTATAATCAACTTATAAGTATAGAAAAATAGATCATTTACTGACCTATAAACTAAAAATAACTTATAAGACGTTTTGACCATTTCATAAATACAAAGAAACACATCATTTACTAAGGGGCTGTTTGGCAACTTCTGAATGGGTAAGTGCTGAACCAGTAAGAGGTCTGAATCATTAAGTGCTGAACCAGTAAGAGGTCTGAACCATTAAGAGCTAGTATATTGCTTAACTATTCAGAGGCAAATGTCTGATCAATTCCGATAAGAGGTCTTAACCATTCAGACTCTGTATAATACTTAATCATTCAGAGGCAAATCTCTTAACCATTCAGACATCTGAACCATTAAGAGGCTGAAACAAACAGTCTGAACCATTAAGTGCTGAACCATTCAGACATCTGAACCATTAAGAGGCTGAAACAAACAGCCCCTAACTTGTATAAACTAGAAATAGCTTATAAGCCATTTTGACCGGCTCTTAGTATAGAGAAATATCCACATAGTCTTTCCTCTCGAATTAGTTGACATAGTTTGATTTAGGAAAACTTAGAATGATTAAGAACTACTATCAATTTACAGAAAAAATACTTTGGGTCTGTTTGGTACACGAAATTGATGGAATCGAAATTAAATTAAAATTAAAATTCTATAGAATTAATTTGGAGGAAATTGAATTCTCCAAATCTAATTTATTCTTTGCACTACTAATTCCAAATTCACAGTAGAACTGGCCGGAATTGCAATTCTCGATTCTAATCTATAATTTGAATTCCATGTACCAATTCCCAATCGAAGAGCTTTTATGAATTCCAATTTGACCAATGTGAGAATATCACACCAAGATTAGATGTCATTACACCCACTTTGTTGTACTCAGTAATTAACAATAATATGATGTTTGCATGGACTTAATGGGTGAATATAATGCATGTTTGCATGTAGACTGATACAGCATCTGTGTTGTGGGAAGCATTAGGCCATATCAGATTCTTGCAAGAGCAAATCCAGGTGAGCAGCTCATTATATATATATACTAACAGTGACAAAAATAATAATCAACTAAAGTTAATCAAAGGTCAAACTTTGATTAAAACTCTAAAAATATTTGGACCTTTTAATTAGCAAATTAATCAAAATATTGTTAACTCTCTCTTCAATAGAACAACTACTATATATACACTCTCCGTTCTTGAAAACCTTTAATTTCTTCTTTCTTTTTGCATTCGTCTCAAAAAATTTTTTTCATTTCTATCAAAAAAGTCACTTTTACTCTTACTAGTTTTTAACATACATATCACATCACCTCTATTTTTTGTTAATATAGTTTTTTAAAAATCAAAATCTCTCATGTTCTTAAACACGGAGAGAGTGTGAATTATTGGTAATGCAATTTTCTGTTAGTGTGTTAATTTTAACATTATTATTGCAGCTTCTAACCAACGCCCACGCTAAGAGCAATGCAATAAGAAAGGTCAGTCATATATATTTCTTGTATCAATTTCACTTTCACTCGGCGGCTTGGTATATCCCAAGTTGCGCCGGAAAGAAAAAGCACAACACAAACATCATTGTTTGTATTTACATTTGGTGTGCAAAGTAACAAAATGAAACATGCAAGGGCTAGTAATTTACCACATCTGTTATTGAGTTTTCATCCAGTTTGATCACCAGTCAAATTACATAAATAAAAATAAAATGTGAAAAAAACCAAAAGATGAGTAAAATATGGAGAAAGTACTAAAACACGAGTTTCATGCTTTTTATATCTAATTTGATTCGGAACGAATAGTATTTTTGTGCAGTATTTCAAAAGAAAATAAAGTAGCTAGCAGGGAGTAAATCCTTATTGATCACGATTCATGGATGCGTATGTGCCGCTGCAGGATGTTCCATGGGGAGGGTTTATAGTGGGCGGCGGCAGAAAAGACGCCGGCGGCGGCGGCGGAGAAGATGACGATGTTGATTTAAGGAGCAGAGGGCTTTGCTTGGTTCCGACGTCGTTTACCCCTCTCATTATTCGAGAGAAAAATAGTAACGCTTCGGATTACTTGATTCCAACGTACAGAGGATGCTTGTATGGTTAATGATTTAATTATTGGTCGGATCCATTGTTGACCATTACTAATACACTAATTATTAAGTAATTATGCCGCCATTGCGTTATTTTATTCTATGTATTTCATCCAAACAATTCAATTTTATGTAGCTATATATATGGATTCAATTTTATGTACATTTATCTCAAACTACATGTAAATGAGTTGTAATTTAAAAGTAGCTATGAATGTAGGTTGCCACCACGCAACGATGCCACTATATACGATGTTACTAAACACTCGAGTGCTCTATTCACAAAATTGATAATTTTTATTTTCAAACATATATTTACAATCCCCTACCCCAACCCGACCCAAACTCACTCCCTATCACTATCAATTGGACATCACGTCCCACCCTGGGGGTGTTCGGGTTGGGACGAGGTAGAGAGATTTACCTGGGAGTTAGGGATTGGAGAGAAAGAATCATCAATTTTTCGAAAAGAGAACGAGAAGTGCTTGAAAAAGCAGTGAAAACAAAGAGGCACTCTCACCCACTAACAACAAAACCAATCTGATGTATGTAACATGTAATTTTAGGTATGTTACTAGCGAACCACAAGATCTATTAGAGAGGTTCAGTGAGGACTCGCCACGAGTGTCATTTGATGACACTAGTCCAATTACAACGCCTGCAATACTTTGATAATGAAAATTGATGGTTCATATCCTCCCTCTCCCCCAAAATGTAAATCACTGGCCCCCATTCTAGCTAGACCCAACCCCCACCCATATCTCCAACCCCTTCAATTCCATCTTCCAAATTTTGATGACTTTGGAGTCAAATATTTTGAATCCAAAGTTAACTAATTTTGGGGTGTGGATTCTTGTCGGGCTAGGGTGGGGTTATTAGAGAGGGGTTGGGAGTGGAAACTATTAGTTTTGTGAATGGAGTTTCATATGTGCTTTAAAACTCAAGTGGCATTGTAGTTTCATCCGGAGTTATTGTCAACAGAATCGTTCTCTCGTTATACTTATTTGTTTTTGGTTTTTCGATCAGTAAGGGAGGGTAATCATGACCTCGAGGGAGATAAACACAAAACTAGCCTTGTCTCTCACTTTTTGGCAATTGCTACCCGCGTCATATCATTCAGATATTCTGCTTCACTAGCTTTCGAGGGAGGGGGGAGTGTCACGGATCTTCCACTCATTATTTTGTAGTGCTCCCATATATATATATATATATATATATATATATATATATATAGATTTTGGTTCTGGTGAGAATGCAATCTTAGGAGAGAAATGAGAATGAATCTGGTGCTTTAGATTATGAGATCTAAGGGTCAGGATTGCATCAAAACCAGATGCACCAAAATGGTTTAAAAATGCATCACGTCAAAATGCACCAAAATCCTTTGAAAATGCACCATCTCAAAATCTGACCGCAGGATGCAATCTGAGCCGCACGATGCATCAGATCCAACGGCTAGATTTTATTCTCATTTCTCTCCACAAGGTGCATTCTCACAAGAACCTACCCATATATATATATATATATATATATATATATATATAGAGAGAGAGAGAGAGAGAGAGAGAGAGAGGCGTGCAACTAGTCGATCGATGATCAACCTGGCCTGGTTCGCGGCATATATCACTCTAATGGTAAGTCACCATTCCTTGTCAAGCCACCTTCTCGCTTCTTCAAGTCAATCCAATGTCGGATATGCTCTGTGCCATTTCTTCCCTCCTTGCTAGATCCCGTCCACTGCATTTTTGGTGTTTGACTAAATTTCGGTCAACATCTTGTAAATTCAATTTCCATGCCCATTGCATACACCTTGATGATGACAAAAGCTTCAATAAGCAATGAGTCTCTATAGCAAGTTGTGATACAATTGAATAATAATAATTTATCTTATGTGATAGTACTCTTGTTTATTTACTACGGAGTACAATATTTTGAATAATCTAGTTTTATCCTAATCGGTATGTTACTGATATTTACGTTTTGATAACCAACAGTGTCGTCTAGGCCTATTAGCTCAGTTGGTTAGAGCGTCGTGCTAATAACGCGAAGGTCGCAGGTTCGAAACCTGCATGGGCCATTTTTAATTTTTTCTTAAATTTTTAATTTTTTTTAACTTTCATCCTCCCACTGTAAATTGGCTTTTCCGCCCTGCAGACCAAAATCGCATTCCTCGCCATTTCAATTCATTTCCAAACTCCCCTACTCAAGTCATGGCGGAAGCGGAGCTTCATCTCCACGCGCCACCGCCGCCAAACCCTACCTCCGCCTCTCTCGCTCTCAATCCACCGCCGCCGCCGGTACAGGTCAAATCTGAGTCTCTTCCTCATCCTCCTCCCAGCAGCGGAGGATTCGGTCCGCTTCTCTGGCTACAGAACCGCCGGCCGAGGGTTAGGGTGACGTCGGAATACGACAGCGACAGCTCCGTTTTCCTGCACAAAATCTCCTGCAAGCTGCTCGACAGCTTAGCCAAGGTGAAGCTGTCGTTTCAGAACGACGGGAAAGGAGAGATTTCGGAGCCCCAATTGGACTTGACTTCCAAGTACTTGTCCTTGCACTACGACATTGAAGACCAAAACGCCATTGTCAAGGCAAATTTCGACCTCACTCCCTCCCTGCAGTTGAAGGCCATTCACGATGTCAAGGTCTGTCTCTCCGCTCTATTTATCAATGCATTCTTCTTCATCCTTGAGCAATTTTCCCCCGAGTATTATTACAATTTTCACCAGTATGTCTGGTTATAATTAGTGGTTGTATTGTAGCCTATGATGATTTCTTCAATTCTTCATGTTAACATGCCCATTTGCTTACCCCCTTTTGTATGATTTCAGTCGAAACAAGGAGAAGTTGCTATGGTTGCAGATCTTTCCGGTCCTGCCTATAAGTTAGAATTGTCCTCTAGTGTTCCGGCTCTTGGCACCGCGGTACTGATTTTCATTTGAAGTTTTTTTTATATGGTTATGGAATGATGAATAATGGTATTTGTGAAAATTATTGGTGCTAGTCTGCTTGTGTAAAGTGTCTAGAACTTCAGATTCATGTATTTGCATAATTCACAGACCTTATTTCACTTTAGACTCCTGATTTTATCGTATATCTCTAATTCCCTATCGCATTTTGTGAAAGAGCTTGACATGAACATTCTCTGCTCAAGGAAGATATTCTCCTTGATTTTATCATGCATGGATCAATGTCATTTAACCATTTCTTCCATCACAAAAAAATTCCAACATGTCACTTCCATGAAACTGACCTTTAATCAAAATTAGTTTATTGAAGGGTAAATGCGGTCATGCTTGTATGATGGATTCATCACTATTAAAGTATTTTCTAAAATTCTAGGACTAATTTGTTCTCATTACATATCTCCACTTTAATTCTACAGCCAAAAGTCACCTTTAAGTTCCCCCATGGTGAAGTTTCACTACAGGATAAAGAGGTGGAGGAAGAGGAAGCAAAGAAAGCGTTCTCCATAAATGGAATCCTCAAGGGCCATATTTTAAATGGAGTTTGCACTGCACAATACAAGGATGAATCGTTAGATTTAGGATACTTATATAAGGTAATTTCTTCATGGTATTTTACTTCATTATGCCTTTGCACTATTAGTTTCAGACTTTCAGGTCAAATGCTGGCATTGATGGAATATCATAATTTTCATTAAGCCTCTCATTTCTCTTTTTTCCTTGAGTAGTACCGTTGTACTTATTATTGTATATTCGTATTGACTGTTGAGAATGCTAAATTAGAGGATAAATGTGTCTCCTAGCTCCTAAGTCCCAACAGTTTAAGCATGTAAGGAAATTGGTCCATTTAATTCTAATTGTTCATTTTTCTTGTAACTCCTAAGTCCCAACAGTTTAATTCATTTTTCTTGTACAAACAAGCTCATCTTAATTTCTTTTTAAGTTTAATTTAAATCACGTTTTCAATCCCCATAGATGCTATTTTCTCCTTTACGTGTTAATGTCTAAGATAATTGTGTGCACCTAGGAGTTAAAATGTCAAAGAATGCTAATAATTTCAATTTGTTGCAGGATGAGCAAATGACTTTAAATCCTCAAATTAGCTTGCCTTCAAATGCAGTGTCATTTGCATTCAAGCGTCGATTTGGTCCTTCAGACAAGTTGAGGTGAACACCTTTCTACATTTTCTTAAAATTTCAGCATATATTTAATTTATTCTTCCTCGTCATTGAAGTACATAGCGATTCACACCAATGACACATTGAGAGTTTAAAACTAGTTCTGGTTTTGATCTCTAGACTATCAGTGTTCTACTTTTACAGCTTATCAATTTGGATAAGAGTGTTGTCCTAACCATTCTAATTTGAAAAATGAAAAAAGATACTTTTATGTTAGGGGTCTATTGGTAAAAGGACTATGTTTGTTCTTTTCTCATTACTTTGGAATTATTAGTGTCTAACTTTCAATTGTTCAAGCTTGTTGATATTTATACTTCCTATTTTTAAATGCACTATTTGAAATTGGACCAAAATAGTCAATGTTCATACTAGGCTCAATAATGGAACTCTACAACAACAACAAAAACCATTTTGAATCCCACAAGGTTAGGGTCTGGGGTAATAATGGAACCCTAAAGAATCCTAATTAGGAGCCACTTCATTTGTGTGGTGGCGTTCCCTGGTTCCTACATCCCGAACATGCATCGTGTTTGTGATATCTGTCTTGAATTTGTTTGATTTTTTTATTAAGATGTCACATACATGTAAATTTTTTAACTTTTTTTATGAAGTATATATGAACTGCCCTTAGCACCATTGTTCATTCATGTCAAGGATTGAGATGTAAAATTTTAATATTCTTAGTTGACTTCTATTTGAAATTCAAACTGATGGGTTAATAGTTCTGTCCACCCTTTTAATAAAATACTTCCTCCTCCCATCATAAAGTTCTTAGT
Organism: Cuscuta campestris; assembly: GCA_900332095.2. Taxonomy (NCBI): domain Eukaryota; kingdom Viridiplantae; phylum Streptophyta; class Magnoliopsida; order Solanales; family Convolvulaceae; genus Cuscuta; species Cuscuta campestris. The sequence continues at coordinate 1,048,934 of OOIL02006874.1, read as the reverse complement.
TGAGTGACATGCTTAATAAGAAGGTGAAATTGTGGTCTAGATTTATGTTTAAATGATTGTAAACTATGCCAATCACACAAATAGTTCCTTAAAAGAAAGAGAAGTTTATATTGGGAGATTGCCTAAAAGAAAAAATTAACTTTATACTGCAAAATAGGTAGTGCCAAATAAAAGCAACTACCAATTAGGAAATGTCTATCACAATCAAATACCAATCTTATAGGAATCACTTTTTTCATATTCAAGATTCAAGACTGTCTGCTGCAGCCCGGCAGAGTGTAGTATTGGCTGTCAATTTCCCACCACTAGACTTAGTTAGGAGTTCAAATGATGTTCTTTTGAATATATGATAGATGCAGTCAGGGTTACAGGATTCGTTTGGTAATGTTTCGGGTTTTGTGCTTTAATTTTCACAATTTTTAATGTTATGTGTTGTTTTCACATTTCAAAACAAACAACAACAACAACCCAATTGAATCCCACTACAGTAGGGTCCGGGGAGGGTGTGTGTACGCAGACCTTGCCCCTACTCGGAAGTAAGGAGGCTGTTTCCGAGAGACCCCGGGCTGTTTTCACGTATCAAAAAATAAACAAAAATGTTTGATTGTTCTGCTACAGATATATAATATGAGGAAATCTATCTGTTTGTGGTGTGTTTCACTTAATATGGAAACATACAACTTTTTAACAAGAAATCTAAATGTTACAATGTAAAAAAAGTAGAAACAAATTCTTGAAAACAATAATTAAAAAAATTATTTTCAATATTTTTTAAAATATGTTTTTGTTTTCATAAAAGTGATTGTGAATTGTTATGAAAGACATCTTAGCTTTACAAGGTCTAACATAATTTTGTGCTATTTTACTCAGCTACTGGTATAATTTTGATACAAACTACTGGAGCACTGTGTACAAACACACAGTCAGCAAAGACTACAAACTTAAAGCAGGTTATGATTCAGAGGTGCGACTTGGATGGGCATCTTTATGGGTATGTATTCCAACTCTAACTCGTTTTCCACAACAATCTTTTCCCTTTCCCTGCCATTTTCAAAGTTCCAAACATACATATGGGTGTATGGGGACCGGCTCAATTGTGTATAGTGAATTAGGCTCAATATTCCCAGTCTATTCTATAATTAATATTGTATTCAGGCACATGCCACTGAATCCCACACACTTGGTAAGTGGATGAAGCCCACATGAAACGGGCCGGGCTAACATGACCCGGTTGTAAGGCTGGGGATGGTGGCGGGTCGAGGTAGGCACTAGGGGTAGGATCACACTTCTGAGATACAAAGAGAGTTTTATTGAGCTTCATCTCCCTCGTGGTATATTGCTTTCAATCTGATTATTACATCACAAATTTAATATTCCGGTAAATATATATTCATCACATACCCTATCAAAGGTACAATAAAACCAGCCCTAATTTTCATCAAGTGTATCGAGTAATAAATCACCCTAAATAGGAGTATAACATAGAGAAAGTACCAAAATAGAAGTTCCATGTTTTTATCTCCAAAAATAAGAGTTTGCACTGTGATATGCATTTTAACTCCTAGTTTGGGAACAAAAGCATATAACTATTTTGGTATATTTTCTATGTTTTACTCCTACTTATGTCTTTTTCCAAAAAAATATGTGGTCTTGCAATTTCATTTCATCAACATGAATTCCAATCTACAGCAGCATTTTTCAATAGTACACTCACCTTTGGCTTGTGACATTTCTTGGTCTAACAATGGCATATAGGTGGGAGATGAAAGTGGGAAAGCAAAGTCGGCGCCGATGAAGATGAAAGTCCAATTCATGCTTCAAGTGCCACAAGACGACATTAAAGCATCGGCTCTGATGTTCCGCTTGAAGAAGAGATGGGACATATGAACATTGTTTGGATTATATGTAGACCAGATGTTCCAATGGCACAATGTAATGTGTTTCTTATTTTTACATGATTACATAGTATATTGCTTTGGATGTTTTAGTGTAAGATGAGATGGTTCTTTATAATCCCATTAATGAATGGCTTGTGTTCTGCACAGAGGTTTAGACATTGTTTCTCTCCCTTTTTCCATTCTGCTACTCTTTTTAATGTCTGCATGTTTTTGCACTAAAGGCAAACAGTGAACATTATATTGGCATGTTAAAAAAGTGGTCAACTGTCAAACAACCTCCAAATGTGTACCTCCAAATGTGTAGCTAATGCGCTATTGTTTCAAAGAATGTCCAATTTGACTCATTTTGTAGTCAAACAGGATGAACTTTAATCATTAGTTACATTAAATTTGCAATGCATATTAATACAATAAAAATTGTGATATTTTTTAGTACTATATCATTATACGAATAAAAAATAGATATATATTTTGAAATACATGTGAAGTGTTTATATAGCCAAAAGTAAAAAAAGAAAGGTTAAACATGTTTTTGATTTCTGCAAAATTATTTATTTTTCTTTTGGTTTCCTTTGCTTTTCTATTAAGACCCTGATCATTTCGTTTGAAATTTCAAAGTTGGATATTAGAAAAAACTAGACATTGGAAGAGACTTGAAAGAGTTAAAAAAAACTAGAAATAATTAGAAAATATTAGAAGAACTAAGGTGTTAAAAAGTCACTTAATTAAAGGATCACCACAATAAATATGTAAGGACACATGAATTTTGGATAAAAATAGAATTCACCATTCTCCGTGTTTGATGTTGTATGTTATAAGTAATATTTTTGAAATTAGTCCTTACTAAGTAAAAATTAACTATGTGTTGAGATTTATTTCTTTGGTAATTTTTTGTCAATAACTCTATTCTTTGAATGTTAAATGGAGATATTTTAGTAATTTTCATCATCTCATCTTAGTGTAAGTTTCTAAAAGAAATCTATCTAATTAAATTTTTTCTTGAAATTTAAACATTTTCGTTAAAACTCTATTATATGTACTCTGTAGGTGTAAATTAAGGTGTACTTTGTATTTTCTATTATTTAAATCCAGACTAAATTTTTAAATAGTCTTTTCTAAAATTGCATTTATAATTTAGATAATAACAAATATCAATATATTCTTAACTTAGCAATTATATAACATTATTTTTGATCAAGGATTACAGAAGAAAAAACTTAATTATTATAGTGTAGACCTTGTTTGGCATTAACATTAGTAGTTAGCGTAGCGCTTGGAAATGTTATCAGCTGATAACCTTTAATATTTTTTTAAATTAATCTATACTGTTAATTTTTTATTTAAAACGCTTTTTTCATAATTATTAAATATTGAGAATTAAGTACTACTCCGTATTATGTAAGCAGTACAAGCCTACAAGGCATGGCATATGGACGGTTGCGTAGAAGAAGAAGGCTGTTAGGCGTGCGAGCAAAGACGTAGCAGAATCTGATCTGAGTCAGGAAGACGACAGTGATAACTGTACTCTACAAGCTTCTAACCTCTGCCACAAGGTTTCCTCCATTCATCTGCTTCGCAATCATTCTTCGTTCGATCTAGGGTTTCTGCAACTCTAAATCCTCAAAAAATCACTGAAGCAGAGCCAATGGACGGCGTGTTGTCGGCGTCGGACCAGCAGATCTTAGTCACCTCTTTCCTTGAGATCGCAGCCGGCCAGTCTGCTGACACAGCGCGCCAGTTCCTTCAGGTTTGAATTTCAATCAGTGATGGTATTTATTACAGTCTGTAAGGGATGATTGTTCTGGAAAGTCGACAAGTGTGCATGAAGATGAGATTATTTGGATTTATAGGTGGTTATGTTGAACTTCCAATACGAAGCTTACACCTTTAATTTGGTTTGCATTCTAAAATAATAGAATTAGCGTTTATGAGAACCTATGTTATGTTGGAAGTTGGATTTACCATCATACTCTCTCAGATTTTGAGCTTGCCCAATGAATGTACTTATGTACTGGTAGTAGGTGATGTCTCTGGGAATTTTCCTAAAGCTTGATTATATTTTACTAACCACCGTATATTACAAAAAAATATGCATTTCCAGGATTACTTATCAGCTTTGTATAAGCTAGAAATATGTTTTCCTTCATTATAGGAGATTCTAGGTTGCTCACCTCTGCATTGGTCATGTGCATAAAATTATACATGGTGACATATTAATTGTAGGCAACAAGTTGGAAGCTTGACGAAGCAATTCAGCTTTTCTATATCGGCAATGATGGAGATGCAACTGCATCATCATTGAATTCCCCATTGGCAAACAATGCATCTCTTCCTGATCCTAACTTGAGGTATCTGGTGTGTATCTTTGGGGGGGGGGGCAGGGGTATTTGCCAAGTTTGGATTTATAAATAATGCTTTTGATAATTATTCTATTTCATTTGTTCATAGTTCTCTTTTAAAATTTTATTAGTGGATCTAGAAAAGACTCCAGGGACGAAAGCAGAAGGCAAACTGATGGTGATGATGTACGACCACCTTTGCCTGTAATAAAGGATGTTCTTTATGACAATGCCGTGCTGCATGGGTATGGCTTTGCATTGATCGTGTATTACTCTGTAGTTTTTTATTATAAATATTTGTGATGTTATTGCCTGGGGGTAGGTTTGAGCTTTTTTTATGATGCGAGTCAATAATAAGAAGTTCTAAGGGTCTTCTATCTTTTATCTGTCCCATCATTCCCATTACAAGAATTTTCAAGTATGCGTGAAAGAGATTACATTTACATATAGTTCCTCCTGAATATTAACCTTAACGATAGTTTAGTTAGTTTCTTAAACTATTGTACTTAGGCACATTCAACATTTAATTATTTTATTATACATAGGAAATCCGGACCACTACAGAGTATATTTGAATTATTAAGCAACACTATTTTCAGTGAAATTTATTGAATAGTACCTCCTAATTATAACTACAAGTAATTTTTGACATTTGTTAAGATATGGGTTAAAAAAAGGAATTTTTATGTTTGCCTGCACTTCACATTCTGCATATATTCACCTTACATTCTAATCCATTGTGAAGATATGTGTGCATCATCTCATGGTTTCTAGATGCACCCATCTTGTCAACCAAATCAAGAATGGTTCAAATTTCATAAAAAAGAATGGCTCAAATATGTAAAAAAAAATTTTCTTCATTCACAATGTACTTCTAGTTTTGCTTCATTTAAAAAAGCTAACCATCTGAAGTCTAAAGTTCTGAACATTAATTTGTGGAAAATCCTCAGATTTAAGGAGCATAGGTGACTACCTTTATAAACTTGGTCTGGTTTCACATTCTCTAATGAGTTTTTGCATTCTTGCTGTTGATCAAGCCCATGGGAGGAGAATATCATACTTGATAGATAACCAGAAATCATTTGATTGAAGTTACTTGCATATATTCATTGCAAATGAAATCCTATTATATAGTGACATTAAGATTAATAGATTATGCATTATAAACAAGAATTTCTAATACTCTCTAATTTAAATGTTAAAAATACCATTTCAACTATAAACAGCCAAGAATCCTAATTGGTCTCAATTCTCAAACTCTGCAGAATCATAATGATTTTAACCTTGTATACCTTGATTTCTCATAATGAGATGCATTTTCACTCCTAGTCATTATAAGTATATAACTCAAGAAGTTATTCTTTCTTTTTTTTAAAATTAGTGGATAATGTATTCAAGTTTTGGGTTTGGCAGTGGTTATTTGTTTAACTCAAGGAGGGTTATATTTTTGAACTTTTGCACTTCTTTGCAAGTACTCTGTAGCCCATCTATACCTTTTCAGAATCTGATCTAATTTCTTACTTCCTCCGTCCCAAAAAGATGTTTCTGTTTCATTTTTAACGCATCCTATAAAACTCTTCTACCCAGTACCCACATCTTAAATGTCTAATGTTTATCGCATTTCTCCTTTAATACGAGTTGTTGTTTTGGGGGTATTTTAGACATTTGATGTGAGGTACAAATGTTTTATGGGATGCGCAAAAATTAAAACAAGAACATTTTTTAAGGACAGAGGGGGTATTACTTGCCAAAAGATTGTTAATGAGAGTCATAAATTATTCAATATTACTATTATTTCAATTTTGAACCCTTTTATCATTATCATTAGACAATCAATGATGGGTGTTTCTGCACGCGAAGCACGTCATGTAGTTCCCTTCCGCAATTTTGAGGAGGAAATGAAACACCCAGGAGTATGGGAAGCAGACAAAGGATCTTCTTCTGCAGCGAAGAACACTAAAGCAGACAATCTTGCTTCTTTATATCGTCCACCTTTTGCATTGATGTACCATGGATCTTTTGAAAAGGTAAATCTGGCTGTTATGTCCTCTAAGAGGGTATTTCAATTTTCTCTTGAGCAAATAATCAAATACCCTGCACAATGTCTTTGATGTACCGCTTGCACACATATTATAACATGTACCTGAACACAAACAAACACATCGGGGGAGAGATTTATTTTATATCTTTATATTTATAGCTTCAGAAATCAGGCTCTTATTTTTTCTTAAGTTCAGTTAACTTTTAAGAAACATTGCCGTAGGTGAATAAAAGTTGAGTGTCCTTTGTAATCTGTCTATGTACCTACATGATGATTAGTTCATTGCTGTACACAAAATAACTATAATTGCCTTGCAGGCAAAAGATGCTGCTAGACTTCAGAATAAATGGCTTCTCGTGAACCTTCAGTCTACCACAGAGTTCAGCTCACATATGGTAGTGTTTATTCTGACAAAATGCCCATTCATATTCTTAGGTGCCTAATGGATATAAAAGGGAACCTGATGCATCAAGTATTGCATCCGTTTGAGTTTTTTAGTTAACATTTGGACAATTGTTGGTTATTTACCCCAAAGCAGTGGACAATTATGGGCTAGAATTTATCCCAAAATCATTAAATGTTGTAGTTCTGAATATTTCCCTGAACCATGTTGATGGGCTGTTCTGTGCAAGTGTGCATAACTGCATATGTGCATGAGATAATGTGAATGGTGGTCCTGTATTTTTTATTAGATTTCTTGGTCATTAGTTTCCAGCTTTCTGAAGTGCATTGTGTATTGTGCATGCACAAATGCGTGTTTTGTTGAATAATTTGTGCTATCTTCTACATGCATGCTGACTTTGTTTAACATCGGTTTTGAAGCTTAATCGTGATACATGGGCTAATGAAGCTGTTGCACAGACAATCAAATCCAACTTGATCTTTTGGCAGGTTTGGTTCTCTCTACCTTCCCTTTGTAGTGGGATTGATGAATGTGTCTAGTCTGTAACGACATTAATGAGTAAACTGGTGCTTCCAGATGATTCATAAATGCTTTCTGCACCCCGGAAGACATTCATTTAATACCTGGATGAAAACAATTTGCTTAATGGCATCATTGTAGTTTTCCTAATTAGCACTTAACATCAACGTCATGCCAATTAGATAAAGCCATAAAGGTGAATTTTAGCAATTTGGATATATCATGCCTATTAGATAAAGCCGTAAAGGTGAAGAATTGCAATTTGGATATTTCATGGCAATTAGATAAAAGTAAAGTCAGTGTTTAAATTGTGTAGAAATATAAAACAGGACACAGGGAGTAGGAAAATGCTGATGGGAATGTGATTGCAATTCTGAAGGCGAATTCAAAAGTGTACAAAGAGAAGAAAAATATCTACTGCGTATAAGATATCTGGAAGGAGTATTGAGCACTCAAAAATAACTGGCAGAAATCAAATAACAATGGAATGAAATTAAATATATTATTGTGATTGCATATATAGAATAGTTGGGTAAAATAGGCATCCTTTTTGGGTCAAATCTTCTTTCAACCAGACTAGTGTTAAAGATTTTATCACTACCCAATATGCTATGTAATGCTTATCTATTGCTTCCTTATAAAGACTTAAAGATGTGGAAGATACAGACAAAGTTTGTGAGTGAAATATCACACTTTACTCTAAAAACCAAAAATTTAAAAAATTTCTATTCCAACTTGGCCCACCTAATTAAGCAAACTAGGGAAACATCACTGCTGCAAAGTGTAGAAGGATATATTTAAGTTGAACTACTCCCTTCGTCCACAAATTTGCTTTCCGTTCACAATTCACAAGGTCAAACTTTAATAACGCGCAACAGGAAGAAAATTTATGGATGGAAGGGAGTACATAGTAATGGCCTTGTGGGAATGAGGTATAGAATAGTGATGAAAATCTTGAAATGTGCAGTGGAAACTCATCTTTGAACAATGGTAACATGTCCCAAAAAAATGATTTTTTCTTGGGAATTGAAAAGTTACACTTATCAAAACTTCCACATGTGATTCCCAATGAAAATATTTCCATTTCTGATTTTATAACATGTGTCCTCGGGGCACATGTTAGCATTTTCCCCATCTTTTAAGACAATTTAGAGTATTATCCAGTTAGAAATAAAGACTTACTACTTTTGTTTACTTCAAGAAAGCTTCAAATAAAGCACTTAGAATATGTATTAAAAATATGTGTGAAGTGTCAACCATGCTCTTGAACTATCCCAAGTAGTGCAATTGACCTTTTTGGCTTAAAAAACTCCATCTACTCTTTCCCTTATTTTTCCAATTTAAACCAACCTGTGGAACAATTGTGCCTAATAATTCTATTCCCACAAAGCAAACTACGTAACATTAAGTTATTTTTTATTCATCATACAAACGAAACATGTTCTGTGTATGTATTTAACAATCTTAAACGTATTTTTGCCTGAATTTGCATGCCATTACTCTTGAAGATTGGTTGCAAGATAGAACTGTAGTTAGTTAGTCGGAAGTTAGCTGTTTGTTAGCTGTGAGAAGGCCTATCGTCAAAAGTCAGTTGTATTGTTTGCATACACATTTTTACTATCTATATCTCTCTTGCAGTATATAGCTGTATACTATACTGCCTCCATCCCAATTCAATAGTCCACATTTTGTTCGGCATGGAGTTTAAGAAAAGTTAAATTGTGTGGTGGAAAGTGATGCAAAAGAAAAAAATATATGAAGCACAAAAACCTTTCGAAAAGTGGAAAGAGGACTATCGTTATGGAACATCCCAAAAAGAAAATGAGGACTATTTATTTTGACAGAGGGAATACATTTATGTATATATAGGGGAGCACCATGCATTCATTTTAAGTGTATGAAATCGACTATGTTCTTCCTTTCAATATCTTACATATTTTTCTCTACCCCTTCAAAAACTATTTCTGCAAAGTTGGATGGTCTTTTACACTATGTTTGGTTCAAGGATTTTGGAAGGAAAAGAAAAGAAAATGGTTTTCTCTCATTTTCCTCACCAAAATGGAAGGAATTTGTTTTTCCCTCCACTTGGTACATTTTGGCTCCTCATTTTCTTTTCCTTCCACTTTTCCTTTCTTTTCCCCTCTAACCAAACAAGAAAAACAGTTTTCCACTTCATTTTCTTTTCTTTTCCCTTTCAAATTCCTTGAACCAAACATAGTGTTAAGAGTTCTAAAAGTTTGAGCCAGGACTCAAGGGTGAGGGACCAAGGTTGAACTCCATCAGTAGAGTTGTCTAGGTATAGTGATTAGGTTTTTTAGGTGCATGTAATTTAAAGTTAAGAAGTTCAAATGGAGTTCTTGTTGAAATAATGCCTGTTAGGTACTCATTGGAACATGCAGAAGTGCAGATCTTTAGAGACTTAATTACTTATACATTGTGGGGGGAGAAATTAATCTGATTGGTGCGCTCTTTGGTTGCATGTACTAAAAGATAATTGTGGATTTGCACACTATTATAACATCAAATTCAATGTTTAGAATATAATTTGGGAGTGTAGACTGTTGACTGGTAGAATATAACTTGGGAGGGTAGACATTAGACTGGTAGAGGGCTAGGGCACCTCTACATTCACTAAACAGTTCTTACATATCCATTCACCTAGAGTTTTTACCTTTTTTATTATTATCTTTCGATTCAGGTTTATGACGATACAGAAGAAGGCAGGAAGGTTTGTACTTATTACAGGTTAGACTCGATTCCTGTTGTTTTGGTGGTTGACCCCATAACAGGCCAGAAGATGCAATCATGGCGTGGAATGGTCCAACCTGATACTTTGCTTGAGGTGCATAATGTTTATGTCGTTTCTGACTTTCTGTTGTCTCTACTTCCACACTGATTCCTTAACACTATGTTTGGTTCGTAGCCTTCGAAAGAAAGGGAAAAGAAAAAAGGTTTCTCAATTTTGTCACCAAAACAGAAGGAAAGACACTTCCTTCTTCTCAGTGCATTTTCTTCTCCCATTTTCTTTTCCTTTACTTTTCTTTTCTTTTCCTCTCTAACCAAACAAGAAAAGTTGTTTTCTCTCTTATTTTCTTTTCTTTTCCCCTTCAAATTTCTTGAACCAAACATAGCGTGAAAGTGTAAACAGCTTTAAATTTGTAGGAAAAACTGAAATTACTGACTATTCCATTTGTTCGTGAAAAAAATACATTTATTCTGGCGGTGCAGGATTTGCTACCTTTCATCGATGGTAGCCCATCAGATCGTGTCGGCCAATCTCATAAACGTCCCAGAGAAAGCCCTCATGCACCTCCACTGCAAGTTCGAGGTACGCTGTCATTTCAATGAATTCTATATTGAATTATGTTTTATGAAACCCCCACCCTAAGATCACGTTCTAGAAGTAAAAGATGAAAAATAGAAGATTTAGTGTTGTTTTCTAGTTTATATCTTTTCCATATGCTAGAACACAACTAAACCCTGTCAAATCAGACCATGAATTCCACCTTAAACAAACGTGTGCAATGGTTTATACCATGATCATTTATTTACAAGTTTTCATTAGAGCAAGACTATGTAAGGAAAAGGGCAAAGGAGTTAGTCACGCCTCTTCTCCGATAGACTGATATCTCGAAGGCAGAGGAGGCTCACCTCCAACCACCGTGGTTAGCTAATGATTACATCCAGTGAAGCTATAAATTTGAAGAGAGAAAACATATAAAAGATTAATAAAAGAATATTCTCGTGGAATTAGTTTCTTTGAGTTAATTCCTCCCCAAGAGTGTTTTGGGGTTAACAAAGAGCAATTGAGTTCGTATTGAGTGGATTTGAGTAATTTCTTATCTGCTTTTTTACCCTTTGATGCCTTTGTTTTCATATTTACTCGTTACAGTTCAACTGGATTTGTTTGTTTGCCAACTGGATTAAAGATAGTCGAGTCAGAAAGTTGAATCTATAACAGTTAGTGGGATTAAACTTCTATACCATATACAGAGTATATCTTTAAAATCCAGTAACCCTGTTGTCCCGTAAACTTCTTTACTGTCCAAAGTTTTCTTAGTCACCATACTCATTACTATCAGTTTCTAAATATCATTCCAAACACATTTAAAAAACAGCCAGTGGCTAAAATCCATTGGAGAGCAATAATTATTAGGGTATCCCGGGCTTTTCATGTCCTCCTTGACTCAAAGATTTTCAAGTTCGTTCTTAGTCATGGGAAATTATTCACAGAGTAAAGGAATGATATTTACTATGTACTTAGTTTTCCAAGTTTACCCTTTAAAAAGGAATTAGCTTTAATAAAATAGTGCAAATTGGTCAAACGGATGAATTAGAAAAGTTAGAAAGTTAATGGAGTTCAAACAAGCAGAAGTGACGTAATTGGTAGACAAACCAAAAAAAGAAAGCATGAATTTAAAAATTGGGTCAGGCGGAGTACATGTAATGGCCATTTTTTTTGGAATGGTGCTTACAGATCAAGCTAAAAATGAAGAAGAAGAATTGCAACTAGCTTTGGCTGCTTCCATGGAGGGAATGAAAGATAGTCATGTAGATGCTTTAAAAGAATCCATTGAAGCCGAGGATAATGGAAATGATGCAATAAGCATAGCAAAGAAGCCCATTTATCCTCCGCTGCCCGAAGAGCCTAAAGGCGACCGGAATCTCCTATGCAGAGTTGGAATCCGTCTTCCTGATGGACGCAGACTTCAAAGGAACTTCTTACACAGTGATCCAATTCAGGTAAAACTTCCTAAAATAAATAATCGTGCGTGCAATGATCAATCTTTCCATGACTATAGCAATGATTTGAACTAGTTTATCACCTACTCCCTCTGTCCCTAAATTAAAGCCACTTTTTGACTTCATGGGAATTTCAACTAAAGTGTTAAAAAGTAAAGAGTTGGTGGTTAAAATTTGTTTAGAAGAGAAATATAGTGTGCCACATATTATATTCTTTTAGGGTCTGTTTTCGGTGTTTTGTTGTTTGGGTAAATAGGAGTCAATGAAAAATGATTTCCGAAGTCAATGGAAAATGAGCCTTATTTGGAGGAAAACCATTTTTCTTTTTTTTTTCTAGGCAGAACATATTTTTCACCCTTCTCCATCTAAAACTCATCATCTTTTTCTATGCTACAACAACAAAAACAAGTTCTTTTTTCGCTTTTCCGCCTTTCAGCCACACACCACAATATCAATGTATTTTTCAAAACACGTTTTCCATATTTACAAACAAACCCCTCAAAGGAAATGCGACAAGTTTGGCTCTAATTGTGCGATGCCTAAAATCCGAAAGCATGACTTTAATTTAGGGACGGATGAAATACTCTTTAGCCAAACGGTATGTGAGATTGGCTAGCTTATAAGCTACTCCCTCCGCCCCAAATTAATAAACCTAGTTGCATTACCTTCTCAACTTTTGCTCATTTGTCTTGTGTTCCCTCCCCTTCCTATTTTTCAGTTGTTGTGGTCCTTCGCCTCTTCTCTGCTTGGGGAAACAGAGTCTAAGCCTTTCCGCTTGACACACGCAATCCCTGGGGCCACAAGCTTTTTGGACTACGAGACTGTTTCAACCTTTGAAGAATCCGGGCTGGCCAACTCCATGATTTCGGTTACCTGGGATTGAAGGAGAACTGGTTGGTTGCCCTATATGCATCATTGCAATCCTAGGAAGAACAAGGAATTTGGTGTTTTTGTTTTGTTTTTTGTTTTTGCTAACTGCCACACAAGCTTCAGCCTTCTGGCCTCTATTTATTTTAATACTCCTTATAAGAAACTCACCTAGAGAAGGTCGTGTAGAGCACATAGCTTTTTGTGTATAATATAAACATTATGGTCTTATCACTCTTATGGGCTTATGGTTGGATAAAGAAATCATATGGTCATGGGATGGGTTAGATGTGACTCTATGTGGAGTTTCTTTGTGTTTATAAGTTATTTTAAAATTTTAAGTTATGTAATATTCTATGTTTATAAGTTGACTTATAAATTACTTATGAGTCAAAATAAATAAATAAATAGGTCTTATGTATTTATTTTTAAGTCAGGTTTTTCATTTCTCCATTTTAATTAAAATTATTTACAAAATTATCTCGCCATTTATGAATAAATTCAAAGGACTTAGCTATCAACTAAGTCATTTTATATTTGCTAAAGAATATTTAACTTCTAAATAGTTTATTAGTTAAAATTGTTTATCAGCAAAAAGTTAATAAATATTATTCCCTCCGTCCCAAATTATAATGCCTGTTTACTATTCATAAAGTCAAGCTTCATTCACTTTCTTTCTCTATTTTCGTTAATAATTTGATAAAATAAAATATTATTGTCAGTACTAGTTTTGTAGATCTTTTGATGTATTTTTTTAATATGTAATTTTTATTTTTTCAATTCTATACTATTTGTCATATAAAATGGTATGAAAATAATTTTAGTCAAACATCGTAAACTGAAACAGACATTATAAAATGGGACGGAGATACTAAGATCCTATTCGAAGTGACTATGTTATGCGCATCTCTCTAATGCGTGTGAAACATGGAGGGGATTTTCAAACTCCATCTCTCTAACGTAAACTTTTTCATTAGTTCTGGGAAAAGTGTCACCATCTTCAGGAACCCTAACTCTCAGGTGCTTGCTAAAAAAGGGCTTGCCCTCTATCTCCTCTTTGGTTCTTCCTCATCTCAAATGGGGAAGAAACTTACAGAATTAAATTGAATTGCATGGTACTCTCTTTTCTTTAAAATGATCACTATGATTTTTTTAATACATTAAAAAAATAAGTGAACATAGATATATTTGGAGCATACCAATTCCGTTTGAAACAGAAACTTATAAAGCGTTTATCTTTTTTTCCTCCATTTAAATCCACACCATGTTATCTCAAAATTAGAGGAATTGAAAATAGATGGTCTGGAGAGAATCAATTTGTATGTAATCATCAATTAGATTCCCCTCTTTACAGTATGAGGAGGATAATGGGCATGTTTTGGAATATTATTAGCGTTTTAATGCTATCTACGAACAACGTTAGTGTTTTTGAAATAATCTGCACCGTTGAAATTTTATCTAAAATTCTAATGCTAATTTCTATCGCTATTTTCAAACAGTCAAAATATGTATGCAAATGCAATGAATGAAGCATAGGTCCATGAGCTACTAAACATTAGTTGGGACTAATTTATCTTTCGTGAAATTGTTTATTTTGCATCAAATCGAGAATTCAAAAGGATATATCGCAACTCAATTTAGGCTTTGTTTGGTACACGGAACTTAAGCCACAAAATTGAAACTGAAACCTTTAAATTTAATTCTAGTGTTTGGTAACATAAAAATATATAAATTTCAAATTAGCAGTGTAACAAAATGAATTAAAATTGAAGAATTCAATTCCATAGAATTTCAATTCAATTCAATTTTAATTCTGTGAGTGGAGAATACACACATGCAATTCAAAGTACAATAATTTGTCCAAAGTACAAGAAATGAATTCAACATAGTACATCATTTTAATCAAGAAATGATCAAGTAATTGGCTAATTGCAAAATAATTAATCAAGAAATGATTAACTAATTGCACCACTCTCAACTCACTGCACACAACTGACACACACACACACACTAATGACACTATACACTCACAATTAACCAATAAACAGACAAACACTAAACGGCACCGAAAACCTTCGAACTTGTAACAGTGGGCCAGGCTAGCTTAGAGTTCGACTTCTAACGTTCATTTTTTATTTGCCAATGGGGTTTCAGAATTTTAGACAACTCATACGGAGTAATTTATTAGAGGCCGATTCCAAAACCACTGGAATCCAGTAGCTACGGAAGCCACTGCCCCTCTACGGAGCTCCGTTCACGAAATTAATGATTCATATTCCCCTGATAACCCCCGCCAAATTACTCTCCCTACCTACGTCAATTACACTTTGTAAGTATAATTGGCTTTAAATTCAAAATTAAAGGCAATTATATATACTTGCGAGGTGCAATTGATGTATGTGGGAAAGTAGTTTGGGTCGAGACTAAGGGGGGTTACCAGGGGAGTAGGAATCATCAATTTCATGAACGAAACTCCGTAAAGGGGTAGTGGCTTCCGTAGCCACTGGATTCCAGTGGCTTTGGAATCAGACTCAATTTGTTGAAGTGAGTGGTACGTGGACCTCGAGAACTCTCCATTCCTCAACGTGGCCCGTTCAAGGGAATGAGAAGTTGGGGGCTTATGATGGGCCGCTAGCCAACTGGGAAGCCCAACCCAAATACGGAGGAGTACTTTGTGGCCCAGAGACGTTCGGGTTAGGGACTGTGCCAATCTAAGATGTTGGGTCTGAGCTGACCCGGATTGAGAGGGCCACTGGCCGCACGCATTGCGAGAAAGAGCTGTGCAGCTAGGTCATGGAACACTAACCACAATATTTGGATTGCATGATTTCCGGGTGATTAATTTCCATATTTAATAATTATATTAAATATATTAGTCAACATGTATGAATAGAGGTGAGTGGGGGGGGGGGCATGGTCACCCTTAAGCGAAACCTAGCGCAACACAGTTTAACACTCGAGTTCTTTTGTTAATAATTTTATCACGATCCGCTCTTGGATCTGGATCGATTGGTGGAATTATTATCCATCATATACAATATATATTAAAAACAAATAAAGTTTACGAACATTAGGATGATCGGAGACGTCAATCCAAGCGGGGGCCAACAATAATTTTTCCTCCGGAGTTCATTTTTTAATGGATTGTGCCACCTCGGTCATCAACTTGTCGCCTTTTGGTTTGTGACTCCTTCTGCGTGCATTTTTTAGTGCACTTTGTTCCAGTTGAGTCTCTGGATGCAACTTTGTGTCTTGGAGATTCATCGAGGTTTGCATATGATATATCGACGGATTACTGGCGTATGATTGAAAAATTTACATTGCTTCCTCATTTTCTTGTGAGCTGACGAAGGAATGCTAAAATCCGTGCACTTTCGTGCGTCGGTGTTTAATGCAACTCTGGCGTTTAGCTGGATGTCCCCGACATTAAGGACATTACTAGTGCTCTAAATGGTTGTGCCTAGACCCGATCATGGGCTCGGGTATTCAGTTCGCCCGCAAAATAGCGGGCTTAGGCTTGACATTTTCGGGTACGGGCCGGGCTTAGGCCTTATAAATGGCGGCCTAAATATTTTAGGGCCGGGCTCGGGTTTATGCTCAAGCCCATGGGCCGGGCAGGCCCGAATAAATTAAAATATTTTTTATTAATATAATTATAATAAAATAACAATAACAACATTAATAATAATAATAATAATAATAAAGAACAAACCTATTTCAAATTATTATAAACACACATACATAATTCTAACGAGAGAAAAAATTAACTATAAGTTTATATAACAAAATGAATACATCTTTACTACTTCGTATTGTTTGCAACGTATCACACATTGATTATGACATTCAAATAGATAATATTTTGTACTCCATACATAGTAGTAATATCAAAAAAAATATATTTATATATTAATTTTTCTTTCATTACTCATAATATTTTTTATATCAATAATCTAATATATTAACTTGTTACTTTATTTTTTTAAAAAAATTATTTTTTAAATTATTTGAAAGTTTTTGTCGGTCGGGCCAGCCTGGCCCGAAGCCCGCGGGTAACCTTGCGAGCCAGGCTCGAGCTTCAATTGTTAGGCCCGTTATACGGGCCGGGTCGGGCTCGGGTCTAGAAAATTTTCGTAAAGTAGTGTCTTGACTCGGTCTGAAACCCAGCCCGGCCCGCACTTTGATAGGTCTAGTTGTGCCATATCGCTTCTCCCAAAATGGTAAGATGTTCTAATCTTTACTATTGATGGCCGGAAGAAAGAAAACAGGTTCTCAACCCTAAGCGAGCGACCTTAGACCTAAATTTTGCTCTCTTTTCCATCCACCGTCGCTCTCTCTCTCCCTCCCTACGGAAATCCTCATCTCGCTTCCTCCATCACCGCCGCATTGGACTGTTGTGGATTCTGCCGTCCTCCTCCTTCCACAGCTTGACCGTCTACACTCCAAACGCCGCCCTACCTAATAGCAACCAGGTGCATCCCTTTTTTTCATGTAAATCACTGCTTATCCTTTGAATTATTTTTGAGAAATTTATTTGTTTGTGCTTTCATGTTGCGCTAATTAAGAATTTATAGGTTAACATTTCTAATTTCAATAATACTGTATATTATTACGTTTTAATTACTTCCCAATATCCCACTAATTTAAAAAACAATATTTTGTCCCTTTCTCTAACACTCACTTATTTTTATAATCCATTTTACCTCTCATTCATTATTCTGTTTCAGCTTGCACTATTCCAGGCACGGCTTGCCCCTAGAGAAAAAAGTTATGGCAAATCTGAAAGGACCACCACCTGGACCAGGGGGCCAACCCCCAAACCCTATGAATCTCAATCCGCCGCCCCCGAATTTCATGGCTTTTGAAGTTATCGATAATACTTTACCGGCACAGCTTGGCTTTCGAACGCCATGGATGTATCGGTGTCCTTTGAGCCTCACACCATGGCAGTTACCGCAGCAATCTCAACCTCAACCTAACCCTCTTATATCACAGGTTTGTTACTAGTGTTTGCAATGTCAATCAAGTATATTTCATGTTTCAAAACCGTGTCATTAAAGCAATACATAACATCACACGAATGCAGCTACTTTAAATAAAACTTCATTTCTGGTTGCTACACTTACTTTTTTTGCCCTTGATCTCTCATATACTTTCATTGTAATGATGTACAGGACTTTGATGATTGGATTTACAAATCCAATCATCCCCTATGGGAGGTACCATCAATGATGGATTGGAGTACCGGAATGGTGACAAATCAAGATATTCCGATGTGTATGACTCCCTATTACAGGGATGGCCTTCGCACTATACTTAGCCACGTGTACAAAGAATCAGTGATTGAAGGGCTGCACCGCGTAAACCTGGGGCTTCTTATTAGGAGGAATGGAGATGGCCTCGAGATCGATACCACTGATCCGCCATCCAAAATTGGTAAGAGTCGTAAGACATTAAACACCATTTCATTTTTTTGTTATTCACTGTATTCAATATGCTCTAATTATATGTTCTTTTGTTTTGTTTTAAAAGTCAAAACCGATCAGGTTTTAGACACCATTCATACACTGAAGCTGTTAGTGGAGCGCATCGTCGAATCTGTACCACTTACTCCTCCCGCCGTGTGGCCAGATGAGGTCACGTGCTTCTATGACCTCTGCGACTTTGCTGAAGAACCTTACATGGATCAAGCTTTTCTAAGGTAATATGTACGTGCGTGTTTTTTTTAGTAAATGAGAGGAAATAGTGTAGAGAAAGTTTGGGCTTTACATCATGGTTTTAAAAGGCGTTTGAGGCGGTGAGGCGGGCCTTTTAAGCCTCAGAGGCGTAAGCCTTGGTAAGGGTATGTGAGGCGTACGCCTTGCCTAGCCGAGGCGGTACGAGGCGGTTGAGGCGGTGAGGCAAAACTGAGGCGGTAGCCTCTATTCAAATTAAAAATTCAGAACCTATGGGTTAAATGATACTCCTTACAAAGGAATTGGGCCTTTAAAAAAATCTTGGGCATTAGATTTTTGTTAAAAACTTCTTACACTTGATGATAAATTAGGATTTCTTTTGCTTGTACTTACTGCCTCTCCATTTTCAACCTAGCACAGTTCTCGCGCAGCACTTCAGCCTCTCCATCTTCTTTAACTTCAGCACCCCCTATCCACAACGCACCTTTTGTTCCTTCGGTCTCTCTATTTTCATAACATAATTGCTTCATATTCTTTTTTATGGACAAAAATTGCTTCATATTCTAATTACTTCACCTTATAATTTTTTCATTTTTTTTTCCAACTTTAAATTTCTGTTTCTTTTCCCAGCATTACTCTCCCTATTCATCTATGGTTTTTGTTTAATTTGTATGAAGGTCTCTTAACTACAAATTTCATTGTATTATGTAGTGGAAATAAACTTGTCTAATTTTGGTTATGAAGTAGACAAAAAATCATGAAACTTTATCCACTTTATCATGTTTGAAGACGGATTTGAGGCATTTGTGACTTTCTGTTTTATGTTATTGTTTAAATTTGTTAGAGTGATTCTCTCTTCTTTTTTGTATTTTAAAAAATATGAGAGGGTATTACTTTTTGCATAAATCAGGAATTGAAGCCTTTAGATTTCAGCATCATGATTATGGATTATGTATT
>OOIL02006874.1:1003753-1029145 GCA_900332095.2 Cuscuta campestris | reverse complement strand
CCACAAATCACTTCCCCTCTTGAAATAGCTTTCTTGTTTGATTATGTAGGGATTTCTTGCTTTTTGTTTGCAAGAACCCACTCATTTTCGATACTGGAGATGCCTTGCGTTGGTTTTGGAAGACTGCATCGTTAGACCAGATGTATAGGCTCCAAGATATTATGAACTATGATGATATCTTCGAGCATTTCATGAATCGGATGCGGGGCTTTATCTCGGGGATTAATGCTAGTGCAGGGCCGTTTTATGATTTGAAGATGTACCTATCTCAGAGGATGTCTCATTCTTTACCTCCCCAGTACACCCAAGCAACGGAAGTAATACGCTATATGGGAAATGCCATCCGCCATATAAGGGATAGAAGACCATATTACACTTATCCGGGATGGTTTCCTTTGTCGGCGGGCTGGTAAGCATTATGGTATTGCTTCTCACATCATTAACAATATTATGATTTTGTGCATTAATGGCGTGTTACATGTGTTTTGTGTAGGGAGACATATGGGAAATTTATGGACCAAGGGAACACATTCTGCCAGTACTTTCGTGGAAGATAAATGGTGTCTTTTTCATGGATGGGATAATGCACTGTTTGTTTTGGTTTTGTTTGATTTGTGTTTTCAGATCTGAAATGGGCATTCTTAGTATTTTGGATTCATGCTTAATTTTATCCTAACAGTCTCAAATCCTGATTCGTGCATATACATGGAGGGAATTATGAATGTGTATGCATGATTATTGGTGTCAGATATTTCCAGTGTAGAAATAACTTGCTAATCGTATTTCATGGACACTATTATCCGCTATGGAAATTTCTATTGGTCTCCATATTAATTTCCTATTCTGATGTGAAACTAATACTGGCTCCTGAGTCTACATGTGCAGAGTAAATATTTCTTTTTAATTTCTTCTGTGATAAATGTTGACTTAGGATTATTTCTAGAAATTTGATTTAGCAGATGATGTGTCCTCACTAAAGCTACATGTTTGATGTTCTTCTTCTTCTGTTTCTAATATACACACTTTTTCTGAATCTAGTGATTCTTCAAAGTGAGGTTCTATATGGGATTATGGGTTCTAAATTATGTTGATATGCCACTTTAAGTGTTTTTTAATTATTTTGTTTCCCCCTTTTTTCGGACACTTGCTACTAACACCTACATCTCTTCTTTAGTTCTTTCCTTCTGGGGTTGTCTACTAGTTCGTCTCTTCCTAAAGAACCTTGTGGGTGTTTGCCTATAGTGTTTTTAGGGCCATAAATGAATAACCGAAAATTTGATTATCGTCCGTAAACATATTTGTTTATATGCTTTTGTTAAAAGTGGTTATTATTTGTATCCAATTAAGGATACCTGATTGCTAAATGGATACAAATTTGGTAATCATAAATCTGATCTGTTTATAAATCCGTTCTATATTGACATCTGTTTAAATAATCGTTTATCATGTATTTGATCCGTTATATAGTTTTTCTAAATGTTTTTTACTTTTATATTTTGTTTATTTATTGATATCTCAAAGTATAAGACATTTTTATACGTACAATATGTGTGCGCATATATTTTACGTATAA
The DNA here is from genome assembly GCA_900332095.2 of Cuscuta campestris. Taxonomy (NCBI): domain Eukaryota; kingdom Viridiplantae; phylum Streptophyta; class Magnoliopsida; order Solanales; family Convolvulaceae; genus Cuscuta; species Cuscuta campestris. Next base: position 1,027,572 of record OOIL02006874.1, on the reverse strand, counting down.
AAATGTGTGTGTATATGTACTGTGTATATCTTTTTATGATATGAAATCCTCGTAGAATATCATAAACAATAAAAAAATAAGAAAACAATTATCCCATAAAAAATTATAGCTGATTTAATAATATTTTGATTTAGTTTAATTGACAACTAAAGTATTGTTTAATTTAGTTTTAAAAATTGGAAACAGATACAGATATCTGACGAATACACATGCGATTTTGATTTTCAATATCTGTCAAGTCCATATCCAAATTTAATATCCGACAAAAATAAACGGATATGGATTTGGTTATGACATATTCAATCCGATTAATATCTATTTACATCCTTAAGTATTTCTATGGTGCACCTTGGTTACATACTCCCTCCTTCCCAATTTAAATCGCCTATTTTGATTTTAGGCATATTTAAGGAAAATAAAAAATAGAGTAGATTTTTCAAAATTGATATTACTTTTTAAGAAGGGTAATGATGAATGAGAATATAAGGTGAAAAAGAATGTTTTATTTTAAAGGTAGTTTAGGTATTTTATTTTTAATAGTTTACGAAAATAACTAACAGACAATTTATTTTGGGACGGAGAAAAAAGGCAAACAGGCAATTTAAAATGGGACGGAGGGAGTACTATTTTATGGACCTTCTCACATAAAAAATCATTTTTTTTTAACTTTTTTATTAAAGAAAATAGAAACTTATTTAAGTAGTGAAAAAATGTTTATTTACTCCATTTATTAATCATATCTCTGAATATTTCTTGAAGTTGATTTGACCATTCTTGTTGTAATGCCTATTCAATGCAAATTTCACAATTTAATATTCCGGCACCTAATTGTTGGTGCTAGGGTATATAACTATATATTGATCTGGCTTGGACTTTTACCATATTGATTTCTAAATTTACCTCTTCTTTCTTTTTCTTCTTTAACTAATTCTTGGTCATTCCATTCATGCCAATTAGTATTATCAATTACGAGTTGTATTCCAATTCTACTTCATCTCTCTCTTGTTTTTTTTAATGTTCTCTTATCGTATCTGGAAACATTAATCTAGACCTAGCAAAAAGTTATCCGACTTGTTTTTGACCCGAGACTCAACTCGAAGATGCTGGGTTTTAAACCTGAAGTTGACCGAACTTGAAATTACCCGTTAAAAATGGGTCAATCCCAACCAAACCCGACATGACCGACCGCAAATGTAAGATTTTTTTCAAAATCATATGCTTTAGTATGTAAATTAATGTTATACAAATAAGATTTTAATTATATTTCTTTGCTTATTACTCAATTTTAATGTATAAATTTATATTTTCATACAAAACTTTAATGATATCGCATAATTGTCTTACTTTTTTTTCAAAATTTATGCATATTTAGTTTTTTATTCATAATATTAATACTCGGTCATAAAAATTACCTAAAATTTCAAAAAGTAAATGAAAGTCATAACTCGTTGGGTCAACCCAAACCCGATGACACTAGATCATAAACATGTAGCTCTTAACCCGAACCCGAACTTACCCAAAATCGAAGTAACCCAAACCCAAGGTGACCGAATCTGAACTCAACCTGACTGACCGTTTTGCCACCTCTTATTAAATCTATGTTTTAAACATAAGACGTTACCCCCACAATTTAGTTACTTTCTCCGTCCTAAAACTTTCTTCCCAGAGCACTATTCCAATATTTAAATAAAATAAATTGAAAAAATTTGGAATTTTTCTTCGTTTAGCGAACCGGGAAGAAAGTTTTAGGACGAAGGGAGTATAATGTAATACATGCCAAGTTTGTATGACATTTATTTATTTATTTAATATTCTAAGTGTAATCCCAATAAAAAACACATTTTATTGTTGTAGTTGTACTTTGAAAAAGAAAACTTTCTAATTTACTTTAGTAACGGTTGTCGCAAGAAGACAAAGACATGAAAAATTGTTTAAATGGTTTTTCGTACCAATTTTCTTTTGTTATGAACTTATGAATGGAAGATAGGGATAAAGACGTACTTATCGTTATTGTTTTAGTGAAAGCAAGTTACTGTAATTGATAATCGTGTTGTTGACACTTTTATACTCCAATATTTAATGAGAATAATGATTTGTTGTTCTCGTGACGCTTAATTATGATTTTATTAATAATGATGCCCCACACCCTAGCCCAAAACTGGATGAGATAAATCAATAAATGAACAAACCGTTAAGGGAAGGTAGCTCCCGAAAGCCTACAAGGAGCCTGCTCTTAAAGCCCAAAAAACAACTCAAAAATGTTTCTCTCACTCCATGTCGTGGGGTTCGATCCTTGTTCATTGTTACGAATATGTCTCTCCAGAACAAATTGAGGCATGCCCTTCGAGCACTTGATTATGATGCTAATAGCAATGCTGCCCAGAAAAGTGACGTGGTTGGTCAAATTGTATGATTTGTGGGACAAAAACACTCGTCATGATTTAATCACTATTGAATGTTTTTGAAAGTTCGTGCAGTGGAATTAAAATAAACTATGCAAAACAAATCAATCATATAAAATTGACTGGCAAAGTGTTATATCATCTTCTTTGTCACATGCGCACACACAAAAGTAGGTGACTGTTGTCACATCACCAACTAGGCACAATGCTATAACTATAAAAGGCTTAAAAATAAAAAGTCTAACCTAAGATTTCTAGCCCAAATCCATTTCGACTTATCACATCTCCAGCGAGATCACAGGGACAAACGTGTTGGCATCTCTATAAGCTCAGTTCAACTTCTGATCACTCTCACGCTGATGATTTTCTTCATGAGGAATGCAACTTGTTCACGCAAGTATTGACTCTGGGACGCGACAAACACGCTATGGATCAGTGTATATTTTCCCTCACAATCGCCCCAAGAAATCTCAAGAAGTCTTGAGCACCAAGAAACTTCAAAAACTCTTGCGTGCCATGTTTAGGAAACTTCCCCAAAGACATGCACACTAAGAATAGAAATTTCTAAAAGCCTTGGAATTCCTTTAACACAACTGGTCATTAATAGATAAATCCTACAAAGTATTTACAACTCCCAATAGGATTATACTTCACGCAACATTTAGCAATTTGACACATTTGTGTCCAAGCACAATAATTTGATGCATAAATTTACACATCTGTAAAACATAAAACATCATTCAGATCAAAATTTGGACGGTTTGTACCCAAAAGCAAAAAAGGAGCCTTATAAAAGAAAAGGAGCTGAGAAACACCAACTTCTAATGTTCCAGCTCTGCTCTGTCTTGTTTTCCCAACTATTGCTTTGACCTACTCCGAATAAATATTTAAAAAACAAAAAACGAAGCAAAATAAACAAAAACCTATCAGTTCACAATGAATAAGAACATTCATCAACAATCACATTGTTGCAGATTTGAAGAGAGTTTTCACAAACCGTGCCTCCCTTTCTGACATCTCTGCTCCGTCTCTTCTTTCTAGGACTTGCTTTGGCCTGCTCCCACAACATTAAAAAAAACAACTTTATAGTACCACTATATCGACATGGGTGAAACTTTATGTGCCGGGAGAAAAAAATACAATGGAATAGTAATAATTAATGCATCACATTTCTTCCCGCTCAATGGGGATGGAGGAGTTAAGAAGTTCAATCCACCCGTCATTCTATTACTGGCTAGATGCTAAGATTGCAGGAAAATTCCTACTGGGCTCAGCAGTGAAACAAACAGATTGGGCAAAAAAGAGATTATCAGCTAAATAAGGAGCATATTTGCAAACTGGACACATGTGAGCCATGCCAATCAATTGCAAACACACACACAAGTTGTAAAGAGAAGAGCTAAGCAGATGAGACTTACGTGGAAACATAATGGCCCTCATGGTAGTGCCCTCCCTTTGTGGAGTGGTCAGGTACATCCCTACACACGCAAAAAAGAGAGACAAGTAAAAAACAAAATGAACCAAATAAAGGAACCACAACAACAACAGAAAAAGAGAATTAGAAAGAGAAAAGGAGTGGGACACACTCACACAGCAAGAACAGCCCGGATTGGCCTCTTTGGACCAATACATCTGCTGTACCAAAGCAGAGAACAACATTTCAGACCAGCAAGCGCCCTTTTATAGTCAAAAGTAAACCTGCAACACCAATAGCCATCACTGCCTTTTCCCATGTCACAAGCATCAACCCATAAAAGACCAAATTCATTGCCGCCAACATGAAACAATGCGATCTCACAAACTCCCACGTCCTCCGGAAATGGCGCGCTAGGAGGTATCATTCCTTCCATCAACAAATCCACCTCATGGTATTGACCAAGACGTATGTTGTGCCAAACTAATTTGTGTGCATTTGCTTTGATGTCCGTGTAAAGATAGACAAAACGGCTGTCGAACGCAAAAGTGTGAGGGACTAGGCCAGGGATAGAAGAAGAGTCCAAAACAGCCCAGGAATTTGATTTTGGTGTGTACGTGTAAAACACATCAAGTTTGGGCAACAAAACAAATAAGAAATAAGAATCTTCTGGCTTCTCATCTACTACAACTGGAACAGCTGTTAAATTGTGGTAATCCCGCTTGACAGGACATGGAGGATCAGGAAGCGTGATCCATTCATCTTCATTTTCAGGAAGCACCTCCATAAATGCAGATTGTTCTTCTTTCATACCACCTATGGCATAAAGTGCACCATCAAGGACATGAAGTTGGGGTACCCATCGACCATATGTCATCAAAGGCAATCTAGTCCACTCACTCCCTGTAGCGGTATCCATACAAAAAACAGATCTCTGACCATTGTTTTCTCTAGTGGCGCGATCAGGAAAATCCTGATGACATGTCCTGCAATTAGAGTTGACTCCCCCGGCATAATACATGCGAGACTTGTTAGCCATGAAGGCCGCGAAACGATGACAATGATCAAGAAGGCTAGTATGCTTTGCAACAAATGGGCACGGACCAGCATCAGTCCCAGAAACCAAAACCAAATCATCATCACCACCTGACATCTTAGACGGGAATAAGCCTTCATCAAAGGCATAAAACTCAACTTTGAAATAAGAGACGCTTTTATCTTTAACAGGCATCGCAAGTAAAACAACTTTTTGCAACTTCTCAGGCATTATTTCCTGTCTGATAGATGAATTGAGAAAAAAGCATCAGACTTCGATAGAAATTAATTGCAGTTTTGCTAAATATTAAATAAAACCATAATTAATTTAACATACTAATACTAGAAACAAGCCCATAACTGAAATGAATTGTCTTGTCCATAGCCATATGATATATTTTCCATTCATAGCTTAAAGCTTTATTTTTCTTTCTTTTAGTCTAAGGACAAAGAAACCATAGCGCAGAATCGCAGATAAAAGCAAATTACATCGTCTTTCATATAAGCAAAGATTGAAGTTTTATCATCACTCCTTAAAAAGAACAACATTCAGACAGTGAGAGTGTGAGATAGAGAGAGAGAGAGAGAGAGAGAGAGAGTACTCCAGAGAGAGGCGCGCCGGTGATAAACGGCGGCGATTTTGGCTTTCCAAACGAAGAGTCTCGATTTTGGTTTCTGCACAACCCAAACCCTAATTTCTTTCTTCTGTCCCACCACCCGTCTTTTGCAAGTTTGTTCTCTTCCGTCTTATATATTAAGTCCGGTTTAAATTGATTGGTTTGTTTGAATGGTGATTTATACTCCCTCCGTCTTATATCTTTCTTCCCGTTGCGCAAAACGAAGAAAAATCCTAAGTTTTTTCAATCTATTTTATTTAAATATTGGTATAGAAATAAAAAATAAAACATACATATTTAAAAACTACATCAAAAGCTTAACAAAACAAGTGCTGACAAGAATATTTTATTTTATCATATAGGCCATGAAAAAACACAAATAAATATAAATTCCCGTGAAGTTAGAATAGTGCTCCGGGAAGAAAGTTTTAGGACGGAGGGAGTATAATACGTACTCCCTCCGTCCGGAAATATTCTTCCCGTGCTGACTTGGCACGCTTATTAAAGAATAGTAAAAAAAATACGGAGTACGAAATTTTCAAAAATATACATACTATACACTTTTAAATGTCCTTTTATTATTAAAAAAGTACTAAAAAAGTATATTAGTGATAAGAAAGAAAGATATTATTCAAATTTATCCTTAAAAATTAAAGTATACTAAAAAAAGAAATGAGAAGAATATTTCCGGACGGACCAAAAAGGAAAATGGGAAGAATATTTCCGGACAGAGGGAGTATTTATTAGTAAATTCTATAAAAGATCCCCACCAGTTATAGATCGTTTTACATATTTAGTTTTTATATATCAAATATTACTAATTTAGTCCCTAATTATTATATTCATTTTCACGAATGCTCTTTTGTTAACATTTCTGTTAAGAATGTAGATAAAATTATAAATTCACACTCTTTTTTCTCCTTAATTAAGCTTCCTTGTAATATCCGTATCAAGATGGGAATGTGAAGAGATCAAAAAGATTGATAGTACTACCCATACCAACAAGGTGCATCTTTTTTTTGAGAGCTCATCACTCAGAAACTCTAAAGTTAAGCGTGCTTAACCTGGAGCAATTCTGGGATGGGTGAACCCTGGGAAGTTTTACTTGGACGCGCACGAGTGAGGATAAAGTGTGCGGAAAGACTTGTGTTGATTTGGGGCTAGTCTACAATCCTATGAGCGGACACTTACGACTAGGGTGGGGGCCGGGGTGTTACAAATGGTATCAGAGCAACCCTGCGACCGTGACGCGCCAAAAGGGCTTAGTTCACCTAGCGGGGAAGATCTATGGGTTCAAAAAGAAAAAAGGATGCAACGAGGACGTTGCATTCCTAAGTGGGGGTGAATGTAATACCACGTATCAAGATGGGAATGTAAAAAGCTCAAAAGGATTAATAGTACTTGTAATGCCCCAAAAACCGGTCTAGTTGTTTTTGATAAAAAGCTAGGATAATTGTTTTGTGATCTTACCAGTTTAGATTAGAAATTAAAATAATAAATTTAATAATTATGTCAACTAATTCAAATTTGACATATTAATCTAAAAAAAATGTCAACGAAAAATATATTGGAATAAAATTTGAACTAAAACCAAATTAATGTAGTTTAGTAAATAGAAGAAATTATTTATCTAACATTTGATCTTATCTAAACTAACATTTGATCTTATCCAAATTAACTTCACCGACCTTATTCATTTATTATCATTCATTACTTTTTAAAACTTAGTATTGAAGTAATCTATGCAATATCTAATATAAATACGGACTATGTTTGAGACTAAGACATCAACACCTCTAATATTTCAAACTTAGGTATATTATAGCAACTAGAGAAGAATGTCAGACTTCGAAGGGCTGCCGAATTTTTTTTTAACATTCTCATTCTTCAAATATAATACGTATATCGTCGCTCGTATAACAATCGTTACTTAATATAATACGTAGATTTATACAATGATTTCATGTATAGATTCTGTTTAATTTTTGTCACTAGAATTCGGGAAAAAAATAAATAGCGTAAATTATTTCAAACATGCTTTACGTCCAAACTATTTACATATGTTGTATAAAAGTATTTTGATGATAAAAAGAAGAAAAATTGGGTTTTGAACGTAAAAACTAAATTACCTCGTCAGAGAAGATGATCGGAAACGATCAACTCCGTTGACGAGACTTTTTCAATATTCTACACCTAAAACTATTTCTTTACATTTTAAGGATGTTTTTAATAAGTTTTTAGTAAGAAAATAAAGATAGCTTTGAAGCAAATATAAAATACTCTATGTATTATTTTACGTATATAGAGTAAATATATTGATATGTGTTAAATTTGAAATATGGATTCAAAGAAGTTAATGAGACACATACAGATACAAATTATATTTTCTAAAATCATCAAACGATTTCTAGTATGTGAATTACGGTTCACAAGGTTCCACAGGGTTAACCAGTACCCCTCCATTGCCGTACGTACGAGCTCGTCATAATGGACTCGTCTTGTACCCAAAGTACTTGAAGTCCCAGAAAAAGATAACGGACTCGTCTTGTACCCAAAGTACTTGAAGTCCCAGAAAAAGATAACGGACTCGTCTTGTACCTAAAGTACTTGAAGTCCCGGAAAAAGATAATGGACTCGTCTTGTACCCGAAGTACTTGAAGTCCTAGTTAAACAAAGAGCTAGTAAAAGAAAAGTTGATTTTCTTGATACTACAGTTTTATACAATAATATGTTTATATTATCAAAGTAAAGAGTTTTGAGAAAAGTATATGTCTACGCTATTATATTTCGTACCTATTGTTATAATTGGTACCACTCAGCTTTTGCTGATCGGGTTGGCTCCATTTTTTTTAGGTACACAAACAGAATAGTGACCGAATCGGAGGACAATGCTAAGCCGATGGAAGGATGGACGAGATGATATAAAGAAAAATGATAATAATAAAGATGTTATTTTGAAATATATATTTTGTACGAATATGTTAAGCTTCCGCATGTATAATAGTTACTCTGATATTATCAATAAATAAATAAGTTTTGTTTAATGCTCCATCTACCGATTCAAAAAGTTACACCCGTTAACACCCCGAGTCAGATATTCGAATAAATTCGGGTATCCGGGTCGTGGCGTTACAATTTGGTATCAGAGCATTAAGGTTTTGATACGGTGGTTTCCGGCAGAGGGCCGCTAGGGTTGTGGCCGAAACCCTAACTGCCTAGGGTTTGCTTTGGCAGAGGTGGTACGAAGAAGGAAGGGAGAGAAAAATAAAGAGATAATTAAGTAAAGGCTTATTCTTATTAATTTCTAATGAGATCCCCTTAATATATATAGTGATAAGGAGCCTCGACCTGTCGGTTCAAGAAAAGCGTCAAGAGAAAAAACTAAAAAGAAAACCCTTGAAGGAGCTTATATTTCCGCTCACCTAATAAAATCTAGAGTACATTAAAATAGGGAGAAATTAAGTTGCGATAAAATAGTTATAAATGCTAAACATAGTCTTGATATCTTCGGAGAGGTACCACCGTCCTCCGCGGTCGAACTGACGCCGTTGTTACCCGCGTGTTATCCTGATCCATCGGTCCGTCCTCTTGTTCACTCGTATCAACTCCCCCGGGGTCGGAGTCGGCCTTGTCCTCAAGGCGAAGGGTTGGGAAGCGGCGTTGCAGCTCCTGCACCGGTTCCCATGTCATGTCCGCCGATGTACCATCCGACCATCGGACTAACCATTGCTCCTGGGGTTGACCCTCCACCAATATCGTGCGTTGTTGTTCTGCGGCCACCAGAACCGAGACGGGTCGGCCTTTTAAAAATTCAGTCGGCAGTGCCATGGGTGGTGTCTCTGTCCCACGGCGCACGAAGGGCCGAAGCAGGGAGACGTGGAAAACGTCATGAATGCGGCACTCGGCAGGGAGGCGCAAGCGATAGGCTACGGCTCCAACACGTTCCAAGACTTCAAACGGGCCGTAATACCGGCGTGCCAACTTGGCAGACAGCGGCTTGGCCACCGAGTGCTGGCGGTACGGCTGTAGCCAGAGTAAGACCCAGTCCCCGACGTTGAAGGTGACATCCCGACGATGGCTATTTGCTTGGTCACGCATACGTTGTTGCATTTTGTGCAAGTGATCCCGCAAATCCCGTAAGAGATCAGCCCGTTCCGTAAGTAACTCCTCAATAGCCGGCACCCGAGATTGAACGGAGAGGGTTGGAAATAATGCCAGGGGTTCGCGCCCGTATAACGCACGAAACGGAGCCATGTTGATGCTGCTGTTGAAGCTGCAATTGAGAGACAGTTCGGCCCAAGGAAGCAGCGCCGACCACCGTGTAGGGCGTTCGTGGGCGAATGCCCGCAAATATTGTTCTAGGACTCGGTTCATGACCTCGGTCTACCCATCTGTTTGGGGGTGATACGACGTGCTATATTTCAACGAAGTCCCGCTTAGCTTCATCAGTTCCTTCCAAAATAAGCTCATGAAGATGGGGTCCCTGTCGGATACAATGCTGCTTGGGAACCCGTGATGCTTGACCACGATGTCTACGAAAGTGTGCGCCACACGAGGGGCATCAAACCCGGATGCCATAGCCCCAAAATGGGCGTATTTGGTCAACCGATCGACCACGACCAAGATGACAGAAAAGCCGCGGGAAGGTGGCAGTCCTGTGATGAAGTCCATCGACGCCGCTTCCCACACACGTTCGGGTACTGGAAGTGGTTGGAGCAGCCCCCCGGGTTTCTGGGTGGAGTACTTCGTAGCTTGACACACCGTACAGGAGGCGACAAAGGTGCGGACATCCCTGCGCAGATTAGGCCAGTAGAACACCCCTGCCACACGCCGAAATGTGCGCTCCACGCCCTGGTGTCCGCCCAGCAGTGTGCTGTGAAATTCCTCCAATATCGGCGTTCGCGATGGGGAGGTCGCGCTGATATAGATGCGGTGTTTGTAATAAAGAAGACCATCATGGACGGAGATGTTCGGGGGAGCTGCACCGGACTGGACGGCGGAATGTAGCTGCTGCAAATCGGCCAGTGTAGTGTTTTCTTCCCGAATCTGATTCATGACCAGTGGCATAGGCTGGGCGTAGGTCATCAGTAGCACCACTGGGTCGTCTTCTTCCCTACGAGATAAAGCATCGGCTGCCCGGTTCATGGACCCGGGTTTATATTCTATCCGGAATTTGTAACCCATCAACTTCCGGACGTAAAATTGTTGGTCCGGGGTTTGGATTATTTGAGAAAGTAATTCGCGGAGACTCCGCTGGTCGCTCCGTATGACGAACTCCCGGCCCAACAAATATTGTCTCCATTTCTGTACGGCCTCCACGATTGCATATAGTTCCTTATGATATGTCGAAGCAACCCGTCGCCTAGGCCCCAGCTTCTTGCTAAAGAATGCCAATGGATGGCCCTGTTGAATAAGCACGGCCCCGATGCCGACGTCAGAAGCATCTGTTTCTAAATAGAAAGTTTGTTCAAAATCCGGAAGGCGTAGCACGGGTGCAGTAGTCATTGCGTGCTTGAGCTGATTGAAACTGTCCTCCGCCGTGGGTGTCCAACTGAAGCTATCCTTCTTAAGTAAATCTGTCAGGGGGGCGGCTAGAAGTGCATAACCCGCAATAAAACGCCGATAGTACCCCGTGAGGCCCAAAAAACCCCGAAGTTGGCGGATTGTGGATGGGACAGGCCATGCAACCATCGCCTCAATTTTGGTAGGATCGGGTTTGAGAACCCCCGCACTAATACGATGCCCCAAATACTCAATCGTCGTTTATACAAAAAGAACATTTGCTGAGCTTGACGAAGAAGCAATTGTCATGGAGAATAGCCAGGACCTGTTGGAGATGAACGACATGGGTGTCCAAATCTGGGCTATAGACGAGTATGTCGTCAAAAAATACGATCACGAACTGCCGGAGGTGAGAACGGAAGACATTGTTCATGGCGGCCTGAAACGTTGAAGGGGCGTTGGTTAGCCCAAACGGCATGACAAAAAATTCATAATGACCGTCGTGGGTCCGGAATGCCGTTTTGAAGATGTCCGCCTCGTGCATCCGGATCTGGTGGTACCCCGAACGCAAGTCCAGTTTAGAAAAAACGCGGGCCTGGCCAAGCTCATCAAAAAGTTCATCTGTCGTCGGAATCGGAAAGTGGTCGGGCGTTGTTGCCGCGTTGAGTGCCCTGTAGTCGACGCAAAACCGAAATGTGCCATCCTTCTTTCGAACCAAAAGCACGGGAGAGGAGAAGGCGCTGTGACTAGGCCGAATTAGGCCTTGTTGCAACATCTCCCGAACCTGTTTTTCAATTTCGGCCTTCTGGAAATACGGGTATTTGTATGGGCGCACATTCACAGGTTTCGCTCCAGGTTCCAAGTAAATCCGGTGGTCCCAACAGCGAGAAGGAGGGAGACCCGTGGGCATCTCAAAAACAGAAGAGTAGTCTGTGAGAACTTGCTGGATCTGGGCAGGAACATCCGCCGGTATTTGCAGCGGGGCGGTGGTGGACAAGGATTCATCGGGTGGTGTAGATAACAGTTCATACATCTCCCAGCCGGAAGTGTGGGCGACCAGAGTGCATAAATAATTGTAGGAAATGGGCTTCGGTTGCTGGACATCCCCCCGCAAAATTATGGTCTCGCCCTTCCAAGAGAACTCCATCGTCATTTGTGCATAGTCGTGAGATACCCGTCCCAATGTTTGCAACCATTAGACGCCAAAAACAATATCGGGGCCATGAATCTCCAATAGAAAGAGATCAACCTCAAAAAGATTACCTTGCAGCGATAACGGAGTACCTGGGCAAGAATACGAACACCGCAAGGAATCGCCGTTGCCGACATATACGCGAAAAGGGGCTGCCGGGTGAAGCACCAAGGCCAAACGCTGAGCAACGTCGGGATGGATGAAGTTATGAGTGCTGCCACTATCCAAGAGAACCTGCACGGCGTTGCCGCGGATGAGGCCGGCCAGTTTTAGGGAGCGAGGGCTCGGGTTGCCGGCTAGAGATAATATGCTGGAGACATCTGCCGTGATAAGAGATTCGTCTGAAGGATCCCCCGAAGTGGGTACCAACCCGGACGGTGAAACATCATCATCGTCAGGGCCCATATAGACAAGAAATCGGTGTTTGCAACTATGGCCAGGGATCCATTTGTCATCACAATACCAACAGAGGCCTTTTTTAGAACGCTCCGCTTTTTCTGCTGCACTAAGGCGGACGACGGGGAGGTTCGGTGGAGTAGCACGCTCAGGAGGTTTGGTGGATGGAAAGCTGGGTCGTACAGTGTGTTGCACGGGAGACACGCTACTGGACGACGAAGGTAGAGACAGCCGTGGTTGCCACCCGCGACGCGAACTCGAGTACGACGTGGTGGCTTGCTCCTGGTGGCATGCTGCTAACTCACGGGCTAATGCAAATGTGGCCTGCAACGAGCTAGGGTTGCGAAGGTTAACCTCGCGTTGGGTGGGTTGTTTAAGACCCGCCACATACATGGCGACCAACGTCGGTTCTGGGACCCCCGAGACCTTATTCAAGAGAGCTTCAAAGGCGGACTGGTAGTCCATGACGGTCGTAGTTTGCTGCAATTTAGATAATAATCCCACGTAGTTCTCGTAATAATCAGGGTCAAAACGCTGCTGGACCGCCACCAAAAAATCCTCCCAACTTGCGCCACAGTTATTGGCCTGGTAGTAACGCAGCCACTCCGAGGCAGGGTGATCAATCAGCATGGGAACCAGTTGCATACGTTCGGCGTCTGAAGTAAGGAAGTAGTCGAAGTATTTTTGTACGCGGAAAATCCAGCCCGTAGGATCTTCTCCGCCAAAACGGGGTGCATCCACGCGCATGCGCGGCACCGGGTCGTTTGGGGGTGGACCGGTGCGCGATGGGGGAGGGCGCCAACCCGCAGTAGGAGGGCGTTCGGGACGTCGTGCATCACAACCAAACTGACGAGCCCCGGCAGAGAGTTGTGCGACATGGATCTTCGTTGCTTGTAGTTCGTTGCCGAGGTTGGTAATAGCCTGCATCAAATCGTCCATCGTGAGGGGGGGTTTGGCCGTCTCTGGCGTGGGTTGTGGAGTTGTCATGAGTTCAGGAATGAAAGCACCAGTTGATACGGTGGTTTCCGGCAGAGGGCCGCTAGGGTTGTGGCCGAAACCCTAACTGCCTAGGGTTTGCTTTGGCAGAGGGGGTACGAAGAAGGAAGGGAGAGAAAAATAAAGAGATAATTAAGTAAAGGCTTATTCTTATTAATTTCTAATGAGATCCCCTTAATATATATAGTGATAAGGAGCCTCGACCTGTCGGTTCAAGAAAAGCGTCAAGGGAAAGAACCGAAAAGAAAACCCTTGAAGGAGCTTATATTTCCGCTCACCTAATAAAATCTAGAGTACATTAAAATAGGGAGAAAATAAGTTGCGATAAAATAGTTATAAATGCTAAACATAGTCTTGATATCTTCGGGGAGGTACCACCGTCCTCCGCAGTCGAACTGACGCCGTTGTTACCCGCGTGTTATCCTGATCCATCGGTCCGTCCTCTTGTTCACTCGTATCAGGTTTTAAAATGATTTTCGGACCCAAATAAAGATTTAAAAAAAAGTATTACATCTCGTCCACTCATCTGCTAGCATTGCTCCGGTAAGGTAAATTTTAAATATTTAGTACTTGGCAGTTATATAATTAAAGTTATGTGGATGTATGTTTCGTAATGTAAACAAAGAAAACATAAAAAATTCTTATATAATTAACCTGATTCGAGTATGGTTTCAAATTCAATTATCATTTATTCTGAATTAGCTAAAGTCGGAATTTACAAATAAGTGAATCCTACTTAGAATGATCCGAGAGTAAGAACGAGAAAGATGTAAGAGTGAGAAAGTCAAGTTTAGATATCATAATTAGACATTGTAAAATATGTTTCAAGACTTTACAAAGCCATGATATAAAACAATCATTAACAAATAGTTATGAATATGATTAAACACAATAATAAATATACACATGCAGTAGTATTAATATCATAACATTCTTTTAGATGAGTACTCAATCAGTCCACAACGAGAATAACCTACATAGTGACGAGACAAATCAAAATGTTCGAACCATCACTCAAATATTAGAGGCAGTTCAGCATATGGCGCCACCACAATACACTGTGGAAAAGTTGAAGAGGAACGGAGGCGGGGAGTTCTTGGTAGACGAGATAAAGAATCCAGGTAAGGCAGAGTACTGGTTGGTAAGAACCAAAAGAGCTCTAAAAACTCTGAAGGTCCCGCAAGATGATAAGCCACAATTAGCAATTGCACTGCTTCAAGATGCGGCATATGACTGGTGGAAAAGAATCGAGAGAGATCCCACCACTCCTGAACATATCACCTGGGATTTCTTTGAACATGTTTTCAAAGAAGAGTATGTTCCGGATAGATATAGGGAAGCCAAGCGCAAACAATTCGCAGAACTGAGGCAGAATGGACGACCTCTAATCGAATACCGACAAGAGTATGATCATTTGGCGGAATATGCAACAGACCTAGTAAACACTACCACAAGAAGGTGTGAAAAGTTCGTTGAAGGCCTAGATCACAATTTGGGACTAGCTATGGTTACAGTCGACTATACCAGTTTCAACGCAGTTTACGCAAAGGTGGAACGAGCGGAAAAATCTAAAAAAATACTCCCTCCATCCTAAAACTTTCTTCCGACTTCCCCTTTTTCTCTGTCCTAAAGCTACCTTCTCATTAGAAAAAAAAGATGACAAATGACATTAATACCCTCATGTATTTACACCAATTATCTTCTAACTCTATATTTTGAATGATTGTAAAAAAAAAGTCAGGGGTGGGTTCGGTTTTGGCGGTTCGGTTTTTACCAAAAATTAAAAATGGAGAAAAGTCAAACTGAGAAGAAAGAATTAGGACGGAGGGAGTACTACAGAATCCATATTGAATGCGGCTAGGGGTGGGTTCGGTTTTGGCGGTTTGGTTTTTACCCAAAACCAAAGACAAAACGGAAGGTACGTTGGCAGTTCGGTTCGGTTCGGTTTTGCATAAAAAATATGCAAACCATTGGTTATTCGGTTCGGTTTTATGCGGTTTTTATTTTGGTTTTTTTCGATTTTTTCGGTTTATAAAAGTAAATATTTAAAAGCATTAAAAATAGTATAAATACTAACTCTATGAAGCAATAACAATACGTAAGTTTGGGTTTGGTTATTTTGCTTGATTTTTACACACAAAAAAAAGCCGAATAGAAGGTTAGTGTTCTCATCGGTTCAATTTTACATACAAAATATGTGTCAAGTGCCTTAAAAACATCTAGAAGATTTCAAATAATCCTAAAGATATCGTATGTAAAATCAATTGTAGAGAATTTGTGTTTTTTTAAAATAATACTTTCATTTTCATTATAACATCAAAGTTTTTTATGTAAATATGTTAACTACTCATATTAATTTTTAATGTTATATAATTCTATATTAGGATTAGTTATTGTGTTTATATTCTTAGATTTTTTAAAGTTTATAATATGGTTAAAATGTTTAATTGATAGTTAAGAAAAAAAACTTTAATCGACTAGTAATTTATTTACATTTTTATTTATATGATTTTTTTACATATCACATAAACTCGTATAAATAAAATGAAGCATATAAATAAGTTCGGTTTATTCGGTTCGGTTCAGTTTTTCAATGTAAAAACCAAAACGGAACCAAACAATAACGGTTCGGTTCGGTTTTTTTACATTCAGTTTTGGTTTTTTCAGTTCGGTTTTTTTTCTAGCTCATTTCGATCGATTTCGGTTTGGTTATCGGTTTTCGGTTTTCCCGACCCAGCCCTAAATGCAGCCCTCTAATTTTGGATAAAAAAGAATTCACCCTTCTCCGTGTTTGATTTTGTATGTTATAAGTAATATTTTTGAAATTAGTCCTTACTAAGTAATACTCCCTTCATTTTTCAAAACGGTTCCTCTTTTGACTTTGGAGAAAAATAAGAAAAGTGTAATTTTAGTTGACTTTCTAATTTTGTCCCTGATGCGATAGTTTAGTTGTTAGTGAAAAAGTATGACGTGATAGGTAGGGTATGAAAAAGTAAGGGTAAAAGTGGTTTTTTAATAGAAAAGAGAAGTGTTTTGAGAAAAACAAAAAAATGAAAGAGGAAGGGTTTTAAGAAACGGAGGGAGTAATTATCTACGCGTTAGGTTGAGATTTTTTTCTTTGGTAATTATTTCTTAATAACTCTATTCTATGAATGTTAAATGGAGATATTTTACTATTTTTCATCATCTCATCTTAGTGTAAGTTTCTAAAAAAAATCTATCTAATTAAGTTTTTTCTTGAAATTTAAACATTTTCGTTAAAACTCTACTATATGTACTTTGTAGTTGTAAATTAAGGTGTACTTTGTATTTTCTATTATTTAAATTCAGACTAAATTTATAAATAGTCTTTTCAAAAATTGCATTTATAACAAATATCAATATATTCTTAACTTAGCAATTATATAACATTATTTTTGATCGAGGATAACAGAAGAAAAAAGCTTAACTATTATAGTGTAAACCTCATTTGGCATTAACATTAGTAGTTAGTGGCTTAGTGCAGCACTTGGAAATAAGGGTGAGCGTGGTACGGTATGGTACGGAACTTAGCTCGTACCGATACCGTACCAAATATTTCGATTCGATATGTGATTTTACATTGTACCCATCCCGATCTCGAAGCATCAGTTCAGGATGGTTCGGTATCGGGTTCGGTACGTACCTAGTTTACATCATAAAATGCAACAAAATTTTTTATTTTTGAAAAATTGAAAGTACACTTAACCAAAGAAAGATGAAAAATTTAAAAATGAAAAAATAAAATACAAGAATGCTTATGAAAGTTAGTTTATATTTCAAAAAAAAAAAAAAAGAGAACGAGTGATAACAAATTACTCCCTCCGTCCTATATCTTTCTTCCCGTTGCGCAAAACGAAGAAAAATCCTAAGTTTTTTCAATCTATTTTATTTAAATATTGGTATAGAAATAAAAAATAAAACATACATATTTAAAAACTACATCAAAAGCTTAACAAAACAAGTGGTGACAAGAATATTTTATTTTATCATATAGGCCATGAAAAAACACAAATAAATATAAATTCCCGTGAAGTTAGAATAGTGCTCCGGGAAGAAAGTTTTAGGATGGAGGGAGTATTATTTTAAATATTTATTAATATTCTTATACTCATCTACAAAAAGTAAAAAACTCTTATTAAAGTGCAACTTAAACATAATGAAATTAAACTAAATTGTCTATATAATTTTTTTATTTAATGAAGTATTGTAAAAAGATTATTAATTTTATAATATATTACTCCGTAGTGTATATATATAGGGTCGTTGCCTTTTTACTACCCGAGATTTTTCTCCAGGGGAAGTAATCATCAGCCAAGAGCCGTATGTTTCTGTTCCCACGAAAACCAAGAGTGAACCATTGCCGAAATGTGAATGGTGTTTTACATCCTGCAATGTTAAGAAGTGTTCTTCCTGTCAAGTGGTTTATTATTGTGGCCAATTATGCCAGAAGTCGGACTGGAAGTTGCATCGACTTGAATGCCAAGCACTGTTGAAAGTTGAACGGGATAAGATAAAATCCCTTGCACCAACGATAAGATTGATGATCAAACTGTATATCAGGAAAAAGCTGCAGAGTGAAAATAACATCCCAACTACTGTCATGGACAACTACACTCTGATAGAAGCTTTAGTTTCTCACATGGCTGATATTGATGGGGAGAAACTAGTGTTGTATGCTCAGATGGCAAACCTTACAAATTTGATTCTCTGTTGGACTGATATCAATATAAAAGAGATCGCAGAAAACTTTTGTAAGTTTGCATGCAATGCACACACAATCTGTGATAGTGAACTGAAACCCCTTGGAACTGGGATCTATCATGTAATTTCTATGATCAATCACAGTTGTGCGCCCAATTCTGTTTTAGTGTTTGAGGGACGATTGGCAGTGGTGCGTGCTCTGCAGGATATAAAGAAATGTACTGAGGTATGCATAAGTTACATAGAAACTGCGGGAAGCACTACAACACGACAAAAGGCCCTCAAAGAGCAATACTTCTTCTCCTGCAACTGCCTTCGCTGCGAAAAACTGGGACAAATTGATGATATCCAAGAAAGTGCAGTTCTGGAAGGCTACAGATGCAAAGATGGTGGGTGTAAAGGTATCCTGCTCCGTGACTCTGAGGATAAGGGATTCATATGTCAACAATGTGGACTACTTAGGGAGAAGGAAGAAGTAAAGAGCATTGTGATTGACATCAAATCATTGTTGGACAGAGCTTCATTGACACTTTCATCTGGGCACCAGAAAGATGCTATTGTGATATATAAGATGATTGAGGAGCTCGAATTGAAGCTTTACCATCCTTTCTCACTTAATCTAATGCGAACCCGAGAAAATCTTTTGAAGATATTTATGGAGCTGCAAGATTGGAAGGCAGCCCTGTCGTATTGCAGATTGACTCTTCCAGTTTATCAGAGAGTATATCAAGGAGTTCATCCTTTGCTTGGACTCCAGTATTACAAAAAATTGCTGGTAGGTACCCTTCATTTTGTGATAAGAACTGTCAGGTACCCTTAGTTTTTAAAATATACTCGCAGGTACCCTACATTATTGGAAAACTTGCCAGGAAGGGATTTTTAATCCCTCCGTCAGTTACTCCGTCATTTTAATCATCATCATATTCATCAATATCATCATCTTCTCCTTTCCTCCATCTTCTTCAATCTTCCTCCTCCTCCTTTTAATTTCTCTATATGAATTGAATCTTCAATTTTTTTAGTTTAATTTCTTCTCGAGCTCACTTATTTAAATTCATTCAAAATTTTGAATTTCTTTCTTAATTATGCTCATCACTATTTTGTATCCAACTAGGATTAATTGCAGATTTGATTCTCCATCTCTCTTCGGTTAACGAGTCAATCTTCCAAAATTATATTCGATTTGCTTTCTGAATTAAACATATACGGAGTAGTCATCGGTGCTATATTATTTTATTTCGATTGTGCTTTTAGCAAAGAACAATATGGACGGCAGAGGAGAGACAACGACGCGGAGGAGGCAGAGGTCTTGCTCGAAGAACGATTTTCTCCCCAAGGAATTATTCAGGAGCGGGGGCGATTACGTCAATGCACACAAGCAGATGCCTTCCAAGTTTGTCCAGCGGGTGTTCCGCAGGTCCAACAACGGGGCGGAGATGGCCGCCAGATCTCGGAGCAACCATGAGATAAGGAAGAGTCTATCGTGGTGAGACCTGAAGAAGAAGAAGAAGAAAAGAAAAAGAAGGGAGGAGGAGGAGGAGGAAGATTGAATAAGATGGGGGAAAGGAGAAGATGATGAATATGATGAAGATGATGAAGATGAAAATGACGGAGTAACTGACGGAGGGATTAATAATCCCTTCTTGGCAAGTTTTCCAATAATGTAGGGTACCTGCGAGTATATTTTAAAAACTAAAGGTACCTGACAGTTCTTATCACAAAATGAAGGGTACTCACCAGCAATTTTTTGGATGCCTTTGCCTGTTCGGATTTAATATTAAAAATGTATAATAGTATTGGCATCACTTGTTGTAGAAGACCAATGCCTTTGTTAAATTATTTAAAAACTAAAAAAACAAAAAGAGCATTAGCATCGGTTGTAAAAAACAACCGATGCCTTTGTATTTCTTATAAATTTCAAAAATTTAAAATTTCTTTTTAGCATCGGTTCTAGTCAATAACCGATGCATTTGTTCATTTTTTAAAAAAAAATCGAAAAATAAAAAAGTTTTTTAGCATCGGTTGTTATAAATAACCGATGCCATTGATCTATTGCATCAGTTATTACAAAATAACCGATGCTAATACCTATTTTTATTTTTTAAATTTTATTTAATAACAACCAATTGCATCGCTTTTAAAAAACAACCGATGCATTTGATCTTTTGCATCGGTTATTTATATAAGCGATGCAATTGAGGCAGTCTTTTTGCCTTTTTTTGTAGTAGTGCTATGTGCTTTGATTTGTATTTAGATTCACTCAAATTTTATCTAGTTGCTTTCATTTTACTCCGTACTAAATTTCAACATATTTTAACTAAATTGTATGTGATTTGGTAATGGAATTATATTAATTTGATACCAGAACTAAATATATTTCTTTTGCATAATGTGTAATCCAAATTTATAAAAGATGACTCAAAAGATAAAAATAGAAGATATGTAGGATGAAGGAGGTTTAAAATAATATGAAGTGATGAATTGATGACATTGATAAATGTGATATGACAAACAAATCAATGATTAATTAAATTTTAATTCGAAAATAACATATATGCAAATATATATATGGAACTAAAATATTTCCAAATCAAAATATATTCGAATCGAAATATATTTGAACCTGAATGTCTCTGAAACCAAAATCAATTCGAACTGAAACCCAAAAATATATGAAACCGAAATTAAACTAACCCGAAATCAAACCAAATCGATAACATATATCCGAATAAAATCATGAAATATTTAAACTAAATAGCACTAAAACTTAGGTCATTTCCCTAAATAGCATTTAAATAGTTTTATTCCCTAAATAGTATTTTATAATGTCTATAACGTCCCGTGATCACAAACATTTACTTGAATAATCACTAATGGATAATAACTAAAAATGCAACATTGAAAAAAAAGATATTTAGAGAAAATCATTATGGCCCTATTTGGGAATAGCGTTAGAGTTTTCAAAGTAATCTGTACCGTTAAAATTAATCTCTAGCGCTATTCTCAAACAGGCCCTATGTTTTAGTACTCCGTATTATTTACTCCCTCCGTCCCGGAAAACATGAGGGTTTTGATTTTGAAGAGAGATTTAAGGGGAATGTATTTTGGTATTGAATTTCCAAAAATGTCCTTTGATGTGATGGGTAAAAGTATGATTTGATGGATAGATTATTAGTAAAAAGGTATGATGTAATAGATAGGGTATGAAAAAGTAAAAGGTAAAAATGACTTTTTAATAGAAATGAGAAGTGTTTTTAGGACGGATGAAAGAAAGAAAGGAGAAAGGTTTTTAGATACGGACGAAGTATTTAAATTGACCTAAAAGTGTTCCAAACTTCCAAAGTGGAACAGATCCGATGGGTTATGCTACACTTACACCACAAATTGTACCCCATTTGTACACCGCAGTTATACACAAACACTTTGGAGAGAAAGACCAAAGTAGGACTAAAACATTGAAGATATACCAAAATAGGACTTCCATGTTTTTATTCTCGAAATAGGATTTACATTACCAAACATGGTCATGTACGTTACCAAGAAAGTATAGTAATTTGTAGATGTACACTGCCACATTACCATAATGCAAAGTCCTATTCCGGGAAAAAAAACATAAAAGTCATATTTTGATACTTTCCTCTATGTTTTAGTCCTATTTAAGATGATTTCTAAACATTTTGATGATTTACACCGAGACAAGTGTTGGTGCGTTAATAAAAATTTACAGACACACAAAGTGTTGGTGCATTAATAAAAATTAGTTTTAGGCAAAGTGGGATGGTGCAAACGTATTGGGAGTTGGGACAAATAGGCTTACACAGATCCGATTGATGCAGAAACCAAAATCGAGACCATTCGCTAGGAAAGCCAAAATTGCCGCCGCGTCTCTCTCCGGTACTCTGTGTCTGTGCCAGAATCACCGCCATCGATCACCGCCGCGTCTCTCTCTCTCTCTCTCTCTCCCGAGTACTCTCTCTTTCTCTGTCTTAATGTTGTTCTGTTTAAGGAGTGATTATAAAACTTCAAGCTTTGCTTTTATTCGCGCTGTAGTTTCTTTGTCCTTAGAATTAAAGAAAGAAAAACGAAGCCTTAGGCTATGAATGGAAAATAGATCATACTATGGAGAGACAAATCATTTCAGTCATGGGGTTGTTTTATTAGCATGCTAATTAATTTCTATCAAAGTCTGATACTTTTTGCTCAATTCATATATATCAGACAGGAAATGATGGCTGGGAAGTTGCAAAAAATAGTTTTACGTCCGATGTCTGTACAAGATAATAGCCCCTATTATAAGAAAGTTGAAATTTATGCCTTCGATGAAGGCTTATTCCCGTCTAAGACGTCAGTTGATGGTGGTGATGATGATGATAATTTGGTTTTGGTTTCTGGGACTAACATCGGCCCGCGCCCATATGTTGCAAAGCCTATTAGCCTTCTTGATCATTATCATCGTTTCGCGGCCTTTATGGCTCACAAGTCTCGCGTGTATTATGCCGGGGGAGCCAACCTTAGTTGCAAGACGTGTCTTCACGATTGCCCTGATCGCGCCACCAGAGAAAGTAAAGGCCAGAGATCTGTGTTTTGTATGGATACCACTAGAGGGAGTGAGTGGACTAGATTGCCCTTGATGACATATGGTCGATGGGCACCCAAACTTCATGTCCTTGGTGGTGCACTTTACGCCATAGGTGGTGCGAATCACGCACAATCGGCGGCATTCATGGAGGTGCTTCCTGAAACTGCAGATGAATGGGTCACGCTTCCTGATCCTCCATGTCCTGTGAAGCGGGATTACGAGAATTTAAAACCTGTTCCAGTTGTAGTAGATGAGAAGCCTGAAGATTCCTATTTCTTGTTCATCTTGTTGCCCAAACATGATGTGTTCTACACTTACACACCAAAATCAAATCTGTGGGCTGTTGTGGACTCTTCTTATATCCCTGGCCTAGTCCCTCACACTTTCGCATTCGACAGCCATTTTGTCTATCTCTACACGGACATCAAAGCCAACGCACACAAATTAGTTTGGCACGACATACGTGTAGGTCAAAAGCATGAGGTGGATTTGTTGATGGAAGGATTGATTCCTCCTAGCGCTCCATTTCCGGAGGACGTGGGAGTTTTGGAGATCACATTGTTTCATGTTGGCGGCAATGAATTTGGTCTTTTATGGGTTGATGCTTGTAACGTGGGAAAAGGCAGGGATGGCTATATGTGTTGCAGGTTTACTTTTGACTATAAAAGGGCACTTGCTGGTCTGAAATGTTGTTCTCTGCTTTGGTACAGCAGATGTATTGCTCCAAGGATGCCAACAAGGCCTGTTCTTGTTGTGTGAGTGTGTTCCACTCATCTTCTATTTATAACTCTCTCTTTCTGTTTTTGTTGTTGGGGTTCCTTTATTTGGTTCATTTTGTTTTTAACTTGTCTCTCTTTTTTGCGTGTGTAGGGATGTACCTGACCACTCCACAAAGGGAGGGCACTACCATGAGGGCCATTATGTTTCCACGTAAGTCTCATCTGCTTAGCTATTCTCTTTACAA
>OOIL02006874.1:992063-1002724 GCA_900332095.2 Cuscuta campestris | reverse complement strand
CATTTGCAGAATGTGTCGTCATTCTTTTGCCGTTTTGGTCGAGTTTACTCACACGACTTTTTTAATTACCGATTTACCCCCGTGGTGGATAGCAAATCGTCATTGTAATAATTTTCTGTTTCAAAACAATTTTTTTCACTTCTTTTATATACTCAGCCGCAAATAATCAATCAAAAAACCAAACTTAAACTTGTCGGGTCGGGTTTCAGAACCAAGGATCGCTTGTGAGCTGATCCATGCAGAAGACATTGTCAGATGGGGAGCTTGGCTAGGGTGGTGCATCTGTTAAAAAATAGCGCATGTGAGTTCTGTTGTGTACCTGCTCTTGTTGTAACCAAAGGCTTGACATTCAATTGACGTCAAGGCACTGCTTGTGGTACACTATCTGTTGGCTTGTTCCCAAAAAGTTTTAATATATTCAAAACACGTGCAATGTTGTTTCAGCGGCCGGGATACAGAATCAGAGGTTGAAGTCATGATTGACTCTCACCTAGTACCTAAGGTAGACAGGTTTCGATATCTTGGCTCGGTAATCCAGGCTGATGGGGAGTTAGATGCGGATGTTGGACATCGTGTTCGAGTGGCTTGGGCCAAATGGCGGTTAGCTTCAGGGGTGTTGTGTGATCCGAAAGATTTCACCTAGAATGAAAGGTAAGTTCTATCGATCCGTAGTCAGACCTGCTATGTTATATGGGGCAGAGTGTTGGGCGGTTAAGAAGACTCATGTGCGTCGTTTGCATGCGGCGGAGATGCAGATGTTACGATGGATGTGTGGGAAGACAAGGTTGGATAGGATTCCGAACGAATTTATCCGATGTCAGGTAGGCATGACACCAGTGGAAGATAAGTTGCGGGAAGCGAGGTTGAGATGGTTTGGCTATGTGAGACGGCGGGATGCTGACGCCCCTGTACGGAGATGCGAGAGGATTACGGTTATCGGGGGAAGTAGGGGAAGGGGTAGACCTAGGAAAAATTAGAAGGAGGTGATTAGGTAGGATTTAGGACTTCTCGACCTGACTGATGATATGGCTCTAGATAGGAACCTTTGGAAAACTAGGATTAGAGTAGCTGGATAGGAGCTCGGTGTTGTAGAGGTTGTTTTGTAGTGTGTTGTATTTGTTTGGAATTTTCTACAATTGCTTGTACTTGTTGCTTGTACTTGGTGCTGTATCTGTACTATATTGTGTTCCCTTCCATATTTTTGTGCAGGTGGAGCCGGGGGTCTCTTGGAAACAGCCTCCTTACTTTCAAGTAGGGGCAATGTCTGCGTACACACATCCTCCCCATACCATACTATTGTGGGATTCACCTGGGTTGTTGTTGTTCACAAAAAGTTTTAATATATTCAAAACACGTGTTTCAAAAATACATATATCAGAGGAATTTAGGGTTTTAAAAAATTTATTGAAATCTTTCTTTTTTTATTGAAAGTCGGATACAGGTCAGGTTGGGTACGGGTGAGGTCGGTCAAATATACTAACCCAAACTCGACCCGACAAATGTCGGGTCTGATCTAAATTTTTTCAAGCCGATTTCGGATATTTAATTTTTTTATTTGAATTCAGATATTATAAGTTCAAGTCGGGTCGATAAAAGTCGGATTTGGGTAGAACTGTCATCCCTACTTGAGACCTGTTTTTTGTATATGCTCTAACATGATGGCCATTTTCAAATTTGTAATCCTTAGTCAATAAAACTCCAATATAATGATCTACTCAACCAAATGTTCAAAATTATGGTTGTGGTTGGGCGAATTGTACCCTCACCCGACGACTAGTTACCGGTTATTTTCTTCCGTTGAGACAGTCCCCTATTTCCTGGAACACGATAAAGCAAACAGTGGTCTCCCGTTCCTCCGTTGAGGCTGAATACCGTGCTATGGCTGATGCCGGCCTGTATTGATGTACGTTGGATCCGTGGACGGTTGGCCGCATTGGTTGTCCCTTGTGTTGTTGTTTCGAAGTTATTTTTTTGATAATGAATTGACTATGTTTATTGTGGCTAATTCTTGTTTTCATGAATGGTCTAAGCACATTGATTTCGACAATCATATTGTTCGTGAGTGCCTTCAGCGTTAGCACATCGTCACTGCATATGTTCCTACATGCTTTCATATTGCAGATATCTCTACCAAAATACTAGTAGGACCCTTGTTTCAATTGTTATTGTCTAAGTTGAGCATTTATGATCTTCATGCTGCAACTTGCGGGGGAGTATCAGAATATATTTATTGTTTTGTTAATATGTATTATTGTATTGAGTTTAATTTATGGGCCACATATTTGGGTCGTGTAATGTTTTGTATACATACTTGGTGACTAATGAAAACAAGTCGTTCAGTTCCAAAATTCTACCATATATAAAAGAAGAAATTATACGTAGTATTTCTATATAAATGTGTGATCAATAGTTCTTTGTGAAATGTAGTTTTCAAATATTGTGTTTTTTATAAATTAAATATACTGTATGCGTGCATAAATGTGAATATTAACTGTAAAAATGTTACACTGGAAGCTGTGAAAAATCAAATGAGAATTCAAAAAACTACTAAATTAGGAATAAAACATCGAAAAACTAAAAAACAAGAGCTTAATGTTTCTTATCCTAAAATAGGAGTTACAATACTAATAATATCAATATATAATGTTGGATTTTTTGACATTTTAAGGCATTAAATGGACCAACCTGGGTATATTTGTTAATAGGTCCACTAACGGTTTTAACCGTTAATTAATGGACATGTGTTCTCGTAAATGAGATAAATGTTTTGATAAATTTATACTCCAAAAATGGTAGAGGGTGAATGAGAAATTGATTCTCAGAGTTAACCCGTTAATAGAAGAATATGGTAAGGGTTGCAATTTTGCAATTTTACTAAGCGTGTAGCCTCTTTTTCCCTTCTTACACGTAGGTAATCATGGAGGGGTTATGGTAGATTGACTCTAGAATCCATCCCGGAGAGCAGCATGACGGAGGAGATGTACGGATGCAGGGATTTGATGTTTGATTTAATTATAAGGCTTCCGCACTGTTTGTATAAACTCTGATATGTAACTAGACTCGTACCCGTGCGTTGCACGGAGAGAAAATTTATTTTAAATTAACATGCAATATTTTTAAGAATTAAAGAATATCTCAAAGAGCGGGACTAATTTTAAATTAATCCAAATTATTAGAAAAAATAGAAGTATTTTCAAAATACTTCTTTATAAATCACAATAAAGTATCTTTAATCGAAAAATTTTAATAAGTTGTTTCACCTAGAAAAGATGACGTGAAATTTATGTGGAACACATGTGAATTCAATGTTCTTAATAAGTTGTTTCACGTTCGTTCATCGATGATGTGAAGCTTATTAGAACGCATGTGAAGCACCAATTGCTTCATTTTTCAAAGAAGTTGTTTTGTGACGCAACTATATCATAGCTATAAACTCCCCCAAAGTAGGGGTGAGCGTGACACGGTATGGTACGGAATTTGGTTCGTACCAATACCGTACCAAATATTTCGATTCGATTTGGATTTTACATCCTATCGATCCCGATCCTAATCCCGAAGTATCGGTTTGAGATGTTTCGATTTTGGTAAATATTGGGTTGAATATATATACACGTACTTAATTTACACTTTGAAATGTACAAATTTTTTATTTAAAAAATAATTGAAAGTACATTCATATGAAGAAAGATAAAAAAACGTAGTTTAATTTGTACTTCATATTTAACATAAAGATTGAACGAATAATAAATGAGTATTAGCAATTGACCCATCTTCCCAATCTCTACGAAATGAGTTTTACTATTTTCCATGTTAAAATCTATTGAGTTGATCCTTTCTTCGTGCAATTTCCATGATGATGAGGACATTCTAGCTCTCAAGACCCATATTCCAAGATACCCATCCCCTCAGCGTAATATAATGAATTCGAATTGTCCGGTCATTGTGATTGAGCATATAGAATAATCACTTTAATATATGGAATCAAATAACTCCTTATTAATGTCCATCAGCCTGATAAACCCATCATAACAGGATGTAAACATCTGAAACAAAGTGAAACCATAGATTAGAACAATGGATTCAGATACTATGTAAAAAAAAACTACTTCAACCATGAACGATGGAGTAAGTTGTGTGTGTGTCAAACTTGGCGTCATTTAGATACCAACCTAAATGAGGAAAACATTGCAGAGTAAAATAAAACAAAAAGCCAATCCTAAGTAAAACAAAACTTGTGAGTTTAATATTCATGCCAACAAACCACTCTCCTCTCCCTATGAGAGTGGGCAAAAAGAGTGGTTATAACTTATATTAACAGTTTTAAACTCCGTGTCTGTACCAATGTTAAACTCGCATTTAAAGTGATTGTTTATACCTAAATGCACAATTAAGGGTGTTGGCATTGATAGGTTAATAAGTTCTTCATAGCCAATGCACCAATGTTAAACTTCAGAAGTTCTTCATAGCCAAGTTTTAAACTCTGTGTCTGTACCAATGTTAAACTCGTATTTTAAGTAATTGGTTACTCTCACCGTGCATAATAAGTTCTTCATAGCCATCCGCAAGTCACAATGTTTTCAATCTTTCATCATCACATCTGGATCCTTCTTGCTGAAAGAACAACAGGCTTCGAGTGGCTATGAAAACATTGCTTTGCAGTTGAAGTGTGGATCAAATGGAAGAGAACACCTACCTGCTATGCGGTTCTTTTAGATTGAAAATCAAACTTAAATTGTAATTGAAGCTGTATACATACCTAGCCGCCAACCCCCTTCGTCTAAGCAAGATCCAATCGTTGTAGATGTGGCTACGTCTCTTTGAGTCATTTCGTCGAACATACAGTGAGCATTGCTCATCCAAACCAAGCAATTCCTTTTCTTCAACTACAAAATCAGACATATACTTGAGTAAATATGTAAAATCGAAGATAAGAAGAAGAAGAAAAAGAAGATGAGGAAGTACTATGGAGTACTATGTACTATATGGAGTCCTATGTACTATATCTCATAAAAGAAGTATACAAATGTAATTCAAAAAGTTAAGATTTTAATCTAATCTCCAAATTAAGGAGGGTCAAATGGTGCTGACCTTAAGCAGATGGTGGCAAAAACTTGAAATTTGGGTTCTTCTTGCTCACATCCTCTCACTTCCCCGTCCCTGTGCGATCTTTCATCTTTGGTTGAGCACTGTGCACAGGAACCTTGCACCTGGATTCTGTCCTTTGGCCATTGTTAGAAATTAGTGTTCCAGGGTTTTACTCTTTTGAGTATCCATAAAATGTAATCAATATGCACGTAGCTCAATGTCAGAACATCACCCATCAAGCAGGCCCAACTCACCAGACCTAGACCCAATTCCAGGTTACCCAGCCCAATGACTTTAGGCGATGCACGGGATCATATTATATCAAAATTTAAATTGTTGATAATATAAAAATTAAATTTTATAAATTATTAAGTATAAATTATACTCCCTCTGTCCGAAAATATTCTTCACATTTGACTTTTTTTGGTCAAAGTTTATAAACTTTGACTATGATTTGTGAAAAAAACACACTGTACTATGATTAAATTTAATATCAATATATTCATAATGAAACGTAGTTTTCAAATATCAATTTTTTATAAAATATATCTATGTACAAATATAAATATTAATGGTCAAAGTACAATATTGGAGATCATAAAAAGTCAAATGGGAAAAATATTTCTAGACCAAGGGAGTACTTCATAATTATTGTATTAATTGGAGACAAAATCGTGCATTACACTTGGTCTACAAATTCAAATTAATAGAGCTAAGTAACTTAACGTGAGCATTGTCAATGACAATTTGATAGTGAGTTAAAGATCTAATACATAAATTTTAATAATATTTGAATCAAACAATATACACATCAAATAAGTGATTTATAAAAACTCTTGTTGCAACTTTAATGTTTAAATCCAACCAATTACTAAATAACTCTTTATACGTTAGTTTATATTATGACAGAATTCACCCTTAGAAAAACTATTTCTAAAAAAAGGGCAAAAAGCCCAAAAAGATACCGGAGTATATCAGCACAGGGTAGTAGCTCGGATTCAGCCTCCTTTGTGCTTCTCCTTTGTGCAGATGGGCTAGTAGCTCGGATTCAGCCTCAATGAACTTGTTTCTTGCTCTATTAACAGAAGAGTGAAACATAAATTATTGAATAATATAAATTGTAATAATGGTTAATTGGAAATCTGGACAACAAAACGAACACCACAAATAAGATGCTTTATTTGTTATTGTTGTACTAAATAAATCATTTGAAGAACAAATATCTAGCAAGTAAATCAATAACTCCTTACCAAGACCAAACATTGATGTTGAGAACTTGGTTTGCTCGTTCATGGTGTTACACCTATAAAGCTAATGTTAGTGACTTCCAGTTTCTTGACAAAATGTCCAACAGTAGCCAAATCCAATAGAAATTAAATCACCATAGGAGCTCTAAGAATACCATCTAGTCAAACCTGCACTTTGGAAGCCTTCAACATGCTCCTACACAAACAAAGACCCACAAAGTCAAATACGTAGTCTGAATAGCATAAACAATTTATATATGTGGGCTAGGGCCTAATACCAAGTGCTTATACTCATTCTACGCTTTGTAATCTCGAGAGAATCAAAAGCAACATAAAATAAAATACTTCCATACCATATGGAATCCATTCTTTTACACATGTAAAATAAAAACATGTGAACTATATAATCACACTCAGTCATAAGCTTTAAATTTATCATTCTCAAACATGTAAAAATTACTAATCTCAGGAGTCAGAGTACTTACACATGGGATGTATGGATTTAATTTCTTTATCTCAGATTTTCCTTAATCCGTGACTTTCTCTATCTTGAAGTCTCTCCTTTTCCACTTTTCCTCATAATCTATGTTGTCCTGAATAGTCTCATCTGCAATTTTGTTGATAAAACAACTACATTACTCGAGTGGCCCAAAGGTTCCTACCCATAGCTGGGTAAGGGAGATCAAATGTATGAAATGTGATCCGTATGTAAAAATATAGAGCTATTGTTTAAAAGAATAAACTAATCCTAAATTTGGATGGTTCAAACTTGAATGAATTGAATTGAATTGAATGAAACAAACTAAAACGAATACATCTCAAGTGATGAAAGAAAAAGAACAACAATCCTAAATTGAACAAAACTGAACTTTTTTTTAATTTGTCACAATTTATTAACCTGAATCAAATTCTAAAACAATTAAGAAACATTATAGAAATTCCTTGTATAAGACACAAATTGATAAATACCTGAAACTGCCGAGGACATAAGATAGGTTCAAAAATCAAATCTTCAAATGATGAAACCCTAGATCCGGAAAAGGTTTGCGGCAGATTCCTGCAAGGATGATAGCGCTGGGAGAGTTTGCATCCAGAAAGACGATACACTATGACTCGGGTGTTCGATATGCATATCTGCAGCGGCTGCCCTCTTTCCCGCAGCGGCGGCTTAGCTCGCCGACTTTACTTGCGGTAGTGGAATAGATTTTACTCGTGGTGCTGTAGTCGCCTGCTTAGAGATACTCGCCATTAATGTGCAGCTAAAGCGAGAGATGAAGCGTACCTGAGACGATGGCGTGAAACCCCTCTCTCCTTGTCCCGTCATCTCTGTACCGATTGGCGTACACTGTAGCCAATAAATAGGCGGGAATACTGTTCACATTTGTATATAGTTAGATTATTAAATGATTTTGAATTGTTGAGTTTTAAATTAAATATTTTAATTTATTGGAAAATATTGTATGTGAATACCAATTTGGTAGCAACCTGGTTCGCTAACCTATTTATTCGGATTACGCGGGTTGGGGTGTTACAAAATCCTTTGGTAGAAAATGTTCCTGCAATATGTTTTTTAAGTGTCAATCATGTAAGGAATCTCTGCCTGATTATTAGATAAAGATTCAAGTTTTTAAAAAGAAACTTATTGTTCACTTTGTAGGTTTTGACCCTTTCTTTTCCCAGCTAAGAAAATCAGTTATCATGTTGATTTACAAAGTCATTTTGACTCTTTTCTCAAATTTTTTTCTCATGTGACTGGGTCTACCTTAATTTTTGTTTGAACTTTTTCACATCGTTGTAAACATCTTGGGATTGGTTTTGAAATTAAAATGGTAAAAATGCAGTGGAGATGGTGGAGCTTCCAATGGGAATCTAATGGTGTGTTGTGTCGGTGCAGCTGCGAGCAGAGGCAGCAGAGGATGAACGGTAGAGGAACCAAGGAGGCACTTGCTCAGACACAACCTCATAAACACAAATCAAGCTAAAAAGATAGGTATAAATATTTTGTACAGCATTTATTTGGATGATTGTCTATATAATCAAGGCAATATTATTTCTGCTATGTAATTTTTGGTA
The DNA here is from genome assembly GCA_900332095.2 of Cuscuta campestris. Taxonomy (NCBI): domain Eukaryota; kingdom Viridiplantae; phylum Streptophyta; class Magnoliopsida; order Solanales; family Convolvulaceae; genus Cuscuta; species Cuscuta campestris. The sequence goes on along the minus strand of OOIL02006874.1, from coordinate 994,319 downwards.
CTCATTAGGATGCATTATTTGGAAAAGTCATTAAGGAGGGTGAAATATTGAGAAAGCTTGAGAAGCTACTTTGTTACAGTTATCAGGAAGCTACTCTAATGGCAGAATGAGAGCTTCGAATTAACTGTAATGGAGAATGACAGTTACAGAGGAAAGAGAGGAAGAAGAAAGTGATGTCTTATTATAATTCATAACTCCCAAATGTACACAGGGTATGGTATTTATACAAAGGGCTTACAACAATCTTCACAACAACTTCTAACTAACTATAACAGCTTCCCACAAATCAGTAACAGCCCTAATTACCGCTAACAGAATCAGTTTACCAGCCACCTGGCTCCCATCTAGATGCTTGTGCTGTAACATACCATCCCCCTTTTAACAACCTTGTCCTCAAGGTTGGAATTCTGGGAACTTACTCAGTAACTCTTCGGCCCATTCCCACGTGGCATCTTCTGGGGACTGACCAGTCCACTGAACCAAAAACTGGGTCTTTGCCATGTTATTCTTCTTAGCTGGTCTGCGAGCAAGAATAACCATGGGCTTGGGCAAGTCTTTTGTGCTGAGACCCTGTAGCCATGTTGGGATATGTGGTTTTGCTGGCAGTGTCCCTTTGAAGGGCTTTAAGAGGGATACATGGAAGACGTTGTGGACTTTGGTTTCCTCTGGTAGCTGCAGTTTGTAGGCCACCTTGCCAACAACAGCTTGAATTTGGAAAGGACCAGAGTACTTAGCGCTCAGCTTCTCATTGTTTCTGGTCAGCAATGTAGTTTGTCTATAGGGTTGGAACTTAAGCCAAACCCAGTCTCCCGCCTGAAAAGTCCTTTCTGATCTATGGCTATCCGCTAGCTGTTTCATCCTGTTTTGAGCCTTCAACAGATTAAACTTAAGCACCTTAATCATCTCCTCTCTCTTTTGTTGGGACCTGTCCACAGCTTCAACTTTGGATTCCCCTGGCAGGTAGGGTAAATGGATAGGAGGTCTTTGATTGTAAACAATCTCATAGGGAGTCAAACGTGTAGCTGAATGGAAGGTAGTGTTATACCACCATTCTGCCAGAGGTAACCACTTAGACCAATTTTTTGGATTCTCGCAGGTCATACACCTCAAGTAGCTTTCCAAACATTTGTTAACTATCTCTGTTTGACCATCTGTTTGTGGATGGTAAGAAGATGAGAGTAACAAATCTACCCCATGCACTGAGAATAGAGCCTGCCAGAATGTACTCAGAAACACAGCATCTCTATCACTCACAATGGACTTAGGCATTCCATGGAGTTTATAGACATTGTCCAGATAAGATTGTGCCACTTCAAGCGCTGTATAGGGATGGGAGAGGCTCATAAAATGAGCATATTTGCTCAATCTGTCTACAACAACAAAGATTACCTTCTTACCATAAGAGTTGGGTAATCCTTCAATAAAGTCCATAGAGACATCCATCAAGACCTCTTGAGGGATTGGTAGTGGCTGTAAGAGACCAGCAGGGGCAGTGGTTTCATGTTTACAGGATTGGCAAACCACACAGTGTCTAATGAAATGTGTCACTTCTTTATTGAGTCCCTTCCAGAAAAACAGATTCTTCACCTTCTGTAATGTGGCATCTCTTCCAGAATGGCCTCCAGCAGGAGAGTCATGTGCCCAACGTAAGATTTTCAGTTTTAACTGTGGATCAGTTCCTACTACCAATTTCTCTTTCCTCCTTAATTGTTGATGTTCCCAAGAAAAGTGGCCAACACTTTTCCCATCTTGCAGTTGTTGGATGACACTCTGCAATTGGGTGTCTCCTACCCAAGAAGCTGTTATCTGAGACAAGAGATCAGATTCAATAGTGGATAGCACTAGTTGCATGAGCTGCCCTCCTGTGACTCTTGACAAAGCATCTGCCACTGTGTTGTCTTGCCCCCTTTTATACTGGATCTCATAGGAAAATCCCATAAGCTTGGATAGCCAAAATTGTTGGAAGGGTGTAGATATTTTCTGCTCTAGTAGCCACTTGAGGCTTTTTTGATCTGTTTTGATGATAAAGGGTTTGGCAACCAAATACTGCTCCCATCTCTGTACTGCATGGACTAAAGCCAGTAGTTCCTTCTCATATACAGACAAATTCTGCCACCTAGGGCCAAGAGATCTGCTAATGAAAGCTATGGGGTGATTATTCTGCATTAACACAGCCCCAATACCCTTTTGAGATGCATCTGTTTCCACTACAAAGGTTAGTGAAAAATCAGGAATGGCTAACACCGGGGCTTCCAC
>OOIL02006874.1:879385-983852 GCA_900332095.2 Cuscuta campestris | reverse complement strand
AAAAAGAGAGACAAGTTAAAAACAAAATGAACCAAATAAAGGAACCCCAACAACAAAAACAGAAAGAGAGAGTTATAAATAGAAGATGAGTGGAACACACTCACACAACAAGAACAGGCCTTGTTGGCATCCTTGGAGCAATACATCTGCTGTACCAAAGCAGAGAACAACATTTCAGACCAGCAAGTGCCCTTTTATAGTCAAAAGTAAACCTGCAACACATATAGCCATCCCTGCCTTTTCCCACGTTACAAGCATCAACCCATAAAAGACCAAATTCATTGCCGCCAAAAGCATCAACCCATCAACCTGTCTGATGTATGAATTGAGCAAAAAGTATCAGACTTTGATAGAAATTAATTAGCATACTAATAAAACAACCCCATGACTGAAATGATTTGTCTCTCCATAGTATGATCTATTTTCCATGCATAGCCTAAGGCTTCGTTTTTCTTTCTTTAATTCTAAGGACAAAGAAACTACAGCGCGAATAAAAGCAAATTACATTGTCTATCATAAAAGCAAAGCTTGAAGTTTTATACTCACTCCTTAAAGAGAACAACATTAAGACAGAGAGAGGGAGAGAGTACTCGAGAGAGAGAGACGCGGCGGTGATAGATGGCGGTGATTCTGGCACATACACAGAGTACCGAAGAGAGACGCGGCGGCGATTTTGGCTTTCCTAGCGAATGGTCTCGATTTTGGTTTCTGCATCAATCGGATCTGTTCCAAGTTTGGAAGAATTTGATTCGGATAATATGTTATCAATTTGATTTGGTTTGGCTTGGTTTGATTTCGGTTTGGTTTAATTTCGATTTCATATATTTTTGGGTTTCGGTTCAATTTCGAATCGGTTCAGATTCAATTCGAATTGATTTTGATTTTAGAGGCATTCAAGTTCAGATATATTTCGATTTGAAAATATTTCGGTTTCATATATATTTGCATATATGTTATTTTTGAATTAAAATTTAATTATTTGTTCATTTTTATCATATCGCATTTATCAATCTCATCAAGTCATAACCTCATATTATTTTGAACTTTGTTCGTCCTACATATCTTCTATTTTTATCTTTTTAGTCATCTTTTATAAATTTGGATTACAAATTATGAAAGAAAAACATATTTAGTTCTGATATAAAATTAATATAAGTATATTACCAAATCACATAAATATGTAGAAATTGAGTAAATTGAAAGCATTTAGATAAAATTTGAGTGAAACTAAATACAATTCAAAGCACATATTTGGCCAATCATATAATATTGCATGAAAGGAGGTGAATAAATTATTTTTAATCGGGTTTTAGTTTGTATGAATTTTAACTAACATTTTTTATGTAAGCTGTAATGTTTATTTTTATACCAATTAATAAAAAAAGAAATTAAAATATATGAAATTTTACATTGTATTTAGATATGGTACTTCATGTTGGAAAAAATATTTTGCATTGTGACATAATGGTACTGTATATTGGCATTTTACAATACTTTTGGGTATTAGATATATTGATATTATTAGAATTGTAACTCCTATTTTAAGGATAACAAACATTGAACTCTTATTTTTGAAGTTTCTCGATGTTTTACTCATATTTTGGTATTTTTGTCTTCTCATTTAACTTTTCACAGTTTTTAGTGTAACATTTTTACAATCAATATTTACATTTATACACGTATACAGTATATTTAATTTTTAAAAAACACAATACCTGAAAACTACGTTTCATAAAGAACTATTGATATTGCATTTATATAGAAATACAATTTATTTTTCATATATTGTAGAATTTTGGAACTAAACGACTTGATTTCATTAGTCACCTGGCAAGTATGTATACAGAATATTACACTGCCCAAATATGTGGCCCATAAACTAAATACAATAATACATATTAACAAAATAATAAATATACTCTGAAACTCTCCCTCAAGTTGGAGCATGAAGATCATAAATGCTCAATTTAGACAATAACAATTGAAACAAGGGTCCCGCCAGTGTCTTGGTAGACATATCTGCAATATGAAAGCGTATAGGAACATATGCAGTGACGATGTGCTAACGCTGAAGGCACTCACGAACAATATGACTGTCGATATCAATGTGCTTGGACCGTGAATGAAAACAAGAATTAGCCACAATAAACAACAGTGATTTGTTATCACAATATAACTTCGGAACAACATCACAAGGGACAACCAATGCGGCTAACCATCCACAAATCCAACATACATCAATACAGGCGCGCCGGCATCAGCCGTAGCACGATATTCAGCCTCAGCGGAGGAACGAGAGACCACTGTTTGCTTTATCGTGTGCCGGGAAATAGGGGACTGTAATAACCGATAACTCGTCGTCCGGTAAGGGGACAACTCACCTTATCTGAATTTGAATGAATAGTCAAGGCAAGATCACTTTCGCAGCATAGCAAATGCACTATCCAGGATGATCTTTTGAGGTAGCGAATGACTATTAGAGCAGCATTGAGGTTATCTAGAGTCCTAGACAAGGAGCGTACATAAACTAAGACAAAACATGCACCAAGTAACAAATATTAGGACAAGCAATAGTAAGATACAACAGACGGCCACGATTGAGGGCTTTGACTTTATATGGCGTTCGTCTAGACCATTCCCGTCATCGCCATGTCTCCATCTTGAACTGTTCCTCATAGAAAATCACACTGGTGTCAAGAAGTTTGGTCGTCATCAGCCGGCAGTCGCAATCTAAGTGTTCGCTTGTCATCATTTTTAGTTCTCACTGGAATTCTTTTTGTGCCTAATCTTCATTGTCATTTGATTTTCGTTGGTTGTCTTACAAAGGACAACGCTGGTCATGTTTTCTTTAATGAACTTGGTTGTGTAATACATGATCGTACCCCACGTTGAAGACAAAAATTGGTCGAGGTGAGCTGCGTAATGGAGTATACATCTTTCGTCCGTGTCAAGTTCCTCAAGTTCATGTGTCTTCCTCTAATCCTGTTGTTCTCCTTCACTAACGTTTGGGTCACCCATCTCCAGCTATTACTTCCTTTTTCAATATGAATAATAGTAGTTCTTGTGTCAAGAAGCTCCGGTATCACGTAAAATTTTAGAATTGAATGACTTATTTTCATTAATCACCAACTATATATACAGAATACTACACGGCCCAAATATGTGGCCCATTAACTAAATACAATAATACACACTACGTATTAACAAAATAATAAATATACTTCAATATATATATGTGTTAAAGTTTACAAAGTTTGAAAAAAAATAAATTCAAAAGAGAACATCATTTTCGTATGAATCTCCGGAATCGAAGATAGGTCACAATTTTGATTACAATTTGATTAGAGTAAATTCCATAATTGGTCATTTATAATAGGGGGGTTTCCCTATTTAGTCCTCTATTATCAAATATTACCCTAGTGGTCCTTCTTTTATGGGTATCTTTCCACAAATAGTCCTTTTTTGATCTTCTATCATGTTGGTGTTAATTTGAAGGCTAAAACTGTAATTTCACAATGATAATAAATCTTTTTTGTCATACACAATTCCAAAGGTTGTTCCGTTTGCATCGTTTGTGAATTATAGTTCCTTTCTACTACAACCATAGTCTACAAATGTGGTTTTTCGTTGAAATCCTAGCCCACAATCATAGTCATTATTTTTGTGTTATCCGCTTAACCAATATCAGAACACGTCACTAGACATAATGTTGATGTCAAATTATACTTTTAGCCTTTAAATTAACACCAACATGACAGAAGATCAAAAAAGGACCATTTGTGGAAAGGCACCCTTAAAAAGAGGACTACAAGGGTAATATTTGATAACAGATGACTAAATATGAAAACCCCCTGTTATAAAGGACCAATTATGGGATTTACTCATTTGATTAATACTCCTTCCGTCCCAATTTTGATTACAATTTTACAATTACGAGGCAAAACTTTATATCTTTTGAAATTATTTTATTTAAGAACTAATATAAAAATGAAAAATAAAACTTACATATTTAAAAACTATATCAAAAGGTTTTACAAAACAAGAAGTGACAAAAATATTTTATTTTATCAAATAATCAATCAAACCATATAAATATACAAAAATTATCGAGATGAGAGATCTTCCCTATCTAAAATGTTCTTCCCTGTAAAATAATACACACTACGTATTAATAAAATAATAATTATACTTCAATATATATAGGTTAAAGTTTGGAAACTTTGATAAAAATAAATTCAAAAGAGAACATCATTTTCGTATGAGTCTCCGGAACCAAAGATAGGTCACAATTTTTATTACAATTTGATTAATACTCTTTCCGTCCCAATTTTGATTATAGATTTAAAATTACAAGGCAAAACATTATATTTTTTTTGAAATCATCTTATTTAAGAATTAATATAAAAATGAAAAATAAAACTTTCATATTTAAAAACTATATCAAAAGGTTTTACAAAAAAGAGGTGACAAAAATATTTTATTTTATCAAATAATCAATCAAACCATATAAATATACAAAAATTATCGAGATGAGAGATCTTTCCTATCTAAAATGTTCTTCCCTGTTACTTTTCACATGATCAAACTTTAATCACTTTCTTTACCTATTTTCATTAGGTATTTGATAAAATAATATAGTCTTATTAGGGCCTGTTCTTTAGGACTGGAAAAAAAGAGCTGGAAACTGGAAGAAACTGGAAGAAACTAGAAGAAACTGGAAGGAACTGGAAGAAATTGGAAGAAACTGGAAGGAACTGGAAGAAACTGAAAGAAACTGGAAGGAACTGGAAGAAATTGGAAGAAACTGGAAGGAACGGGAAGAAACTGGAAGGAACTTGAAGGAACTGGAAGAAACTGGAAAAAATTAAAAGAAATTGAAAAAACTAGAATAAATTGTAAAATCTAAAAAAAAATTTAAAAATTTTTATGTATGGTTTTAAATTATTCTCATTCTGATTCTTGTTCATATAAATTATTATTATTACTATAATAATAATAATAATAATTTTTATTGTTGCTGTTGTTGTTGTTGGTGGTGGTGGTGGTAGTACTGGTGTTATCACGTTATCTAAATGAGTGTCTTTAAAATAAAAAAATATTACGAATATTATTTTTCATACATAAAAAGATAGTTTAAAAAATTAATTAGAATATAAAATTAGCATAAATATCAAAATGTTAAAAAGTTAAGAGTTATTATGGCTATGCTGTATTTATTACGAAGTATAAAATAATATATTTATATTTGTTATTATATTTTACATATTACAATATTTTGTTTTAAATATCTGACATGTCACATAATGTAATCAAATTTATTTTTTCTTTAAGGATTGACAATTTATTTTCATTGTAACCCTACTTTTTGAATAAAAACGTAGAACTGTTTTTTTATATTTTTTATGTTATACTCTTACATTAGTCATTTTTTCTAAAGTATTTTGACTTTTAATTTTTTTATAAAAATTAGGAAAATAAAAAACAAAACTAATTTTTGATACTAATTTTGCTTGGCTCATTTGGAAAGGAAGGATTCAAACTAAGGACAGGCTTAAAAAATTCCTCCTTATTGATACTACATGTGTGATGTGTAACAAAGAGGAGGAAACTGCAGATCATTTATTTTGCTCTTGTGTCTATGCCAATACTGTCCATGGGAGGGTATCAGGATGGCTTAAAGTGGACATACATGCTGACTCAATTGAGGATTTGGGCAGGAAGGTGGAGCTGGGAAGAAGTAGAACACAAAAGGGGATCCTGGCGGCAAGTATCAAAGCGTGTTGCTACTACATTTGGAAGGCTATGAATGAAAAGATTCACAGCGGGAAATGGGTTAATGAGGAGTATACTTTTAATTGTATTAAAACAATAGTTGGCATGTGTATTGGTAGTAAAGGCAGTGTAATGGTAAACAATAGTTGGCATGTGTATTGGTAGTAAAGGCTAGGTGTTTTGGATTGCTGTTGTTGCTTGTGTTGCTAGATGTAGTAGTATTGGGTGATGTAGAACTTGTAGTGATATTGTTTGTTGTGAATAAAATGTGTGCTTTGTTTCAAAAAAAACTAATTTTTGAAATAAATAAAAATGGAATGAATTGAGTAATAAATACCAACTATAGAGCGAACATTTGGAACTTTGAAGAACACATGGAAAATATTGCACAACAGGATGCCTCAAATGACACAGGAGCACCAAATTCAAATTGTTATTGCAACATGCACTTTGCACAATTTCATTCGTCTTCATCGAAAGGAATACCAATTTCACTCAGACAGCAAACAACTCAAGATAGGCCCAAGGTGATGTTGTTTGATGAACAAACTAAAGATGCAATGAAGAAGTTTAGAGATGAACTAGCACTTAATATCCTACAATGTAGTTAAACTGTTTTTGTTAGTTGTATTTTAATTATTGGTGATGTTATTTGTTAGTTGAATTTCCATTTTACACTTCTTGGATCTTATTTATTTTTCAAAATGTAGTTTTCTCTATGTTTTCATAGTGTAGTACTCCCCACCACATTCCATATTTTATATTTTAGATTAAAATATTGATGTTTACCTTATATAAATTTAGATTAAAAAATATTCTATATAACTATTTAACCATAAATTTTTAAATAGTTTCCTAATTTTTCATGTAGATTAATATACAAAAAATAGTATTATTCATATTAAAAAGTTGAAGAAAAAAATAATGAATGTGAATCATAAAAATAGTGAGATGAAAAAATGAAATAATTTATAAACTATAGTTATGAACATAAAAGTTGTAATTAAGAAACTGGAAGAAATTGGAAGAAACTGGAAGGAACTGGAAGGAACTGGAAGAAACTGGAAGAAACTGGAAAAAACTGGAAGAACTGGAAGAAACTGGAAAAAACTGGAAGAAACTGGAAGAAACTGGATAAAACTGGAAGGAACTGGAAGAAACTGGAAAGAACTGGAAGTTAAGAGTTCAAGTCCTAAAGAACAGGCCCTTAGTCTTATTACCACTTATTTTGTAGGATTTTTGATGTAGTTTTTAAATAAATAAATTTTATTTTTTAATTTTATAACAATAATCAAATAAATTAAATTGAAAATAAAATCGATCAAATTTCGTAAATACAAATGGGAAGAACATAAGAGGGAGGGAGTATAATTAATTGTGGATGGAGCTAGGAATCTGAGTCTTTGATAAGGGAATAGTATTTTCTTTTAAGTTTTAGAAAAAGAGAACGTTGACTGATCGAGCCTGCCTAAGCTTAGGCATATGCACCCAGCAGAAAGGATAATATTCTTGGCAGTACAATCAATGGTGCTCTCTCTTACATTACCGTCACTTGCCTAAATTAAAGAAAGAATAAATTTAGGGATACACGAAGATAGAGGTATCTGTATCTCATTTGTACACCAGACAAACACAGACATGAAAATGAGGTATTTGTATCTCATTTATCCGTTGTTGTCTGATGTACAAATGAGGTACCTCATTTTGGTGTACTCCTAGCATGCTCCTTAAAAAAAGCAAAAAAAAATGTGACCAAGTTTGATCCCCTAAGGAAGACAATGTGAGATTTTTATGTTGAGTAAATTCCCAAAATAGTCTTTTCTAATAAGGACTTTTTCTAAATTAGTTTTTAATAAACAATAATTACTAACATAGTCCTTTGTAATTAAGAAGTATTCCTTAAATAGTTCTCTGTCAAAAATGTCTATTAAATAACAGTTAAATAAACAGTATTTATTCTCTTATGTTTTACATAAAGTCTTCTCTAGGGTTCGCAAGAGATCTCACTTCATGTTGTTCAGTTTGTGATTAAAGTTCTACTTAAATCATCTAGATAGTTGTTTTGACCGGGCCTCTAAACACCTCAAAATAGGGTTTGTCCTAAGAAAGTAAGTGAAGGTCTCGTGCATAGCTTAGATGACAAAAAAGAAGTCCTAGATCTGATGAGGTTAATGTTTTTTATAGGAGTAAAAGAGAGTAATTAGGTGCATAACTTAGAGTCTTAGACGATAAAGACTTAGAATCTTAGATGACAAAAAAGAAGTACAAGCCAAGGTAATGACCGAATCTAACAATTGATAACGACGATGAAAGACGACCATGCATGCATAACATATAAAACTTGTATATATATCAGATAAATCTCACTTTTTATTTCTTAGACTAAAATTATTTTCCCTTCCTCCACCAAAGATCTTCTCATTACGCGTTATGAGGCTTGACAAATTTTAATTTCAGTTTAATTTATTTGATTCTATGAGTAAAATTCAAAAATAAAACTTACTGGAGTATGTAGTGAAAACCTACATGAAAAGTTATACTCCCACCGTCCCAAAAAGTTTGTTACGTTTAGAAAAAACTGCGTCCCGTAAAATCCGTTATATTTCAATTAAAAAACTACTTTTACCCCTTACTTTTTCATACCCTACCTATCACATCATACCTTTTTCCTAATAATCTACCCATCACATCCTACTTTTACCCATCACATCAAGAGTATTTTTGAAAAGTCAATACCAAAATATCTCTCCTTTAATTTCCCAAAAAGTCAAACCGTCCCATTCTTTTTGGAACGGAGGGAGTACAAAATTAGATGTGTCAAGACTATATTAATATATAAAATAAGTAGTAAAAATAAGCAAATAAAGTGAGTTAAGTTAGACAGAGAGTACTATGATCTATTGTACAATTTACATTTTCTTAAATAACTGCACAATTATAATTAAAAGCCTCAACTTTTTAAAAGAGAAAGTAAAGAGGTGTTTGTTTTTCTGCCTGAAGATCTTCTGGTGTCTTTTGTCTGCGCCGCGCAGACGCGCGCAGATGCTGGGCTCTGCAGATTATTTATTTTTTGGAAGACATTTCACTCAAAAAGGTCTTCCTGGCATATTTTTGGAGAAGACATTAACCAATGTCTTCTAACATCTTCTAACATCTTCTCCTTTTTTTCTACTTCTCTTCACCACCACCACCGTCCACCGCCACCGTCTACCACTACCACCGTCCACCAATACCACCGTCCACCATCACCGTCACCGTCCATCACCATCGTTGTCCACCACCACCGCCACCATCCACCGCCGCCGCCACCACCGTCCACCACCACCGCCGTCAACGTCCACCACCACCCTTCACCACCACCCTCCACCACAACCACAATCGTCCATACACCACCACTGCACACTACCATCATTAATTTATATAGCAATCTACCGACATTAAAAAACAAACAGTCTTCTTCTTGCAGACCGCAGACCTTCAGTCCACCACTTCTCCTGCAGATGTCTACAGTAGTGGTCCGCAGACTGCAGACCTTTTCCTGCAGAAAAAACAAACACCCCCTAAATAAAGGGAGTGTGTCCCATGTGCAATCCATAGTGCATACACAGCTACCCCATTTTTATTTAGCAGTTTTTATAAATATGACTACATTTATTACCTTCCTAACTCCCCTCCCAATTTGTACCTTCCATTTATAGTTTTATACATTTTCATGCTTCTTTTAGGCATAAATCAAAGTTAGTTATCCACTTAGGATATACTCATTTGGTTCCATGACAGAATCGTAATTTTGCACTAATATATATCCAAACAAGAGTTTACAAACTATGTTTATACCGTACTTCTTATAAAATATATACCCCTCCGTCCTAAAAGATTTCCAAAGTTTGATTTTTTAAATTAAGTTGTGTCACTCTTTACTGTGAATTGTAACAAAATATATATATTCAGTTATAATGCAAATTTAGTAAAATTCGATTTTATTTTAAAATATAGTTTTGAAATATCAAAATTCTATAGCATCTAATTATTTTAAATTATACTTAATTTATGGTCAAAAGGTGTCACAGTTTGACCAAAAAGTCAAACTGTGACAATTTTTTAGGAACAGAGGGAGTATAATGTAGCAATATATCTTATCCATCTAAATTTGTTATTTATTTTGCAAAATACATCATAGTTAAAAATAAATGGTAAAATAGTAAAGCGTTGCATAAACTTAATTAGTATCGTCATGACATATGTGATAAAGTATGAACATAAACCATCCACAATCAAATGAATGATAAATATTTAACGAGGTTTACTAAATTAGTGACCTCTACATATAGAAGTAGAAAAACTTTATTGATCAAATTTTTTTTACTAGATTACAGATTCTCCCTACCATAGATTCTCTCTACCATTGATAGGACATGTACAAACTATATATATGGAAGGAGATATGGGTAGTCATAAGTGAAATTTGCTATAAGTAGTACCAAAACTTAACATTCTTATCCGAACAAGTTTTTCTTCAAAATAACATTAAATTAATTAATTGATTGATTATTAAGAATATTCATTTACTCAAAAGCCTGTGTATCATAATTACTTTATACTCGGTATAAAATATATAAACTATATTTTTTCTCTCTTTGATCAATTCTCTCTTTCCTTGATTTGCCTTCTTATATTTTCCTTTGGATGGATATGGTAAAAATTATGAACAATGTTCACTGGTTTGGAACATTGTAAAAAAATATGGACATGTGATGACATTGTTTAATGATCTAAGACGACACTGATGGCTAATGTAGTGGACATAAGAAATTGTAACAATGTCTCTTTTTTAACCAAAAATTGATATTTGGTTACACACTTACACCCTAGCTAAGATGGGGTGAATTAAGGTGTTTGAAAGTTTTTTTCAAAAACAAAAACTTAAGCAGAAGTAAGAATAGAACAAGAGAAAGGAAAATAGTAATAAGTAAAATGGGGCATGAAAGAAAAATTTTATACTAGTTCGGGAACTCCTACATATATATAGGGATAAGGATAAGAAAGATAATCCTAGTCTTATTTTTAGTCCTAATCATAATAAGTTTAGAAAATAGATTCACGACATTTTCTTAAAAAATTCCCACCTTGATTTGAATTCTCTAAAAAACATATGCACCAGAATCAGATGTACCAGATTTTCTCCAGTCCCAAAAGTGACAAGATGTATCATCGGTACCAGAAGTCCATTCTACGAGACAAATTTTACCAACATAATGAGAAACATTTTGTTGTACTTGAGTCCAGAAGTATCGCAACACACCAAATTAAAATATATTTCCCTTGTGCCTGGGGACATCTAGCTGAAAACACCAAGAGAAGCGAACTCTACCTAGAGTCCAGATAGCTCTTCATAGATTTGAACAAAAAATAGATGACACTAACCTAGTGTTCGAGATAGCTCTTCATAGACTTGAACAAAAATAAATGACACTAACCTAGTCTATTAGATAGGTCACTCTGAAGCCCAGATTGCCTCATTGAGGCACAGAAAAATATGATTTTTCCAAGGTGATCAATAGTCTCAATCTACAGAGATGGAACTTCCGCCTTAACATCAAGATCTTCATCACCTATACGAATCTCAAATGATGCAACAACAGCGGAACGTGTCATATTAGAATATGGTAGAAGATATAAGAAGATTTACAATAACGGGGTGGACTCCCGCTCCCGTCGCATTGTCTGCCACATCAACATTCCATTAATTTTCATCCCTGCCCTAAAATACATGTAATGCTATCACTCTCTCGTCTCGCCAACCTTTCTGTTTCTTTTATATTATTCATCATTTTTAATTCAAATTTTTATAAAAAAACAAAATACATATAATTAAAATTAAAACGCTAACAAAAATAAAATAAAATGAAATAAGATTAAAATTTTAAAAAAATACAATGAAAAGTACTGCTAGAGTTAAGTATCGTTGCACATCCAAATTTCTTCGATCAAATCATCTTGCAAATTTTACTTCTGATCTTTATGAACTACACAATCTATTAGATAATAGATTGTATTGTTGGGTTCATATAGAATTTGATCTTTTGCAAATTATACAACTTCTCTACGAACTACACAATTTCACTTTTCTTAATAATCCATTCAAGTCAAATATAGATTTCTATTTCCCAAACAATGAGTGTGCATAATCTCAATAACTTTCTCTAATAAAACCCAACCAATTGAATAAATTAGGCTCATCTCACGGATCTTGCCTTCCCTTTTCCCCACATCCCCATTCTCCTTCATAACTTCTCTATTTCCCCATCCACCTATATATACACACACATGCATACTATTAACTCCCCTCTTTATCTTTCACCAAGAGAGAGAGAGAGACTAAGAGAGAAAAGCGCTGCATATATATTGCACTGCCTGATCCTTTCAGTATTGCTCCATAAATCTTGAGATTATATATATATACATATACCCACACACATATATATATGCGCGCAGTAAATTATTTATTTTGACCTCGGTAAATAAATACGGAGTATAATTATATAAAAGGAAATTAAATATAAATGGCTTCTTGGGTAAGAACAATCACCACGCCCTTCAGGAAAGCTCGTACGTTGTTCAATCCCCAACCACGAGACAAGAAAACTCAACAACAAGGTAAATGTATGTCCTTATCTACTTTGTCTCTCAATCATTGTTCAGCTATTTTTACTATTATTAACAAATTTATTTTTACATAGCTTTTATAAATTGTATATGCACATATTATATGAATTATTGTGCCATTCTTTAATTACTCACCATATATTTTTATGAAATACTCTTTTTTCCATGGAAGATTTTCCACATTCTTTTTTCATCAATTCCAAATATAATTTCTTTTTAATAAAATAGAATTTGCAAATACATGACTCCGTAATACACACACACACACTGTTTTATTTGTTCGCGTGGACAAATTTTTTTAAGAAAGTTAAAATTTGTGAATATATTTGTTAGAAAATTAATTCAATCAAAAGTTCGAATATATTTGCTCACTTTGGTAGCCATGCTAAAGGTTAACACCAACATTTTGAAAAGACTATCTGATGGTAGCTGTTAGTATTAGAATTTTCAAAGTGAATCTACAATACGAAAATTTTATGTTAAATGCTAACGTAAATCGAAAATATTGTTCCCAAACAAGAACTGCAAAACATGAGTGGCCCTGAGGATGTGCAAATTAGCCAGGTCCCTAAAATTTTTAGAGCCCCATTTTTTAAAATTTATTATTAATTTTGAAGTATAAATATTCTAAAATAATAAAATTGAGCCCAAAATGAAAATTTCGGACTGAGCCAATTTCATTATTTCATTTTTCGAAGCCGGTCTACTACAAAAGGTGACAATGAAAATTTTTATACTTAACCATAGTTGACGTGCAAAAGAAAAGCATATCCAATATAGTAAATATTGTGCTTAGAGATGCTTTCTTGCTTGTATTTGTAAGGGAAAACTCCTCTTATATTCAATTTGTATTCTTATTATTCTTACACTTGTCATATTTTCACTGGAATTAATTATTATTTTTACTTTAAACTCGTCATAATTTATTTTTAGTTATCGACAAATTAAAATATATACCCGGTTTTAAACTTTAAAACTTCATAAAAATAGAACAATATCCAACCCTCCAGATCCCACTTCAATTTCAAACTCTAATTAAACTATAATTTTCAGACTTTAGACTCTCTTGTGCCATGAAATTATTTTCAGACTTATGCTCTGAGTATTATTCTCATGACACAAAAGAGCGCAAAATATTTTTTAGAAACGGTAGGACTATATACTCCGTAATTGATATCGAATTAATTCGAGCCACAAACCAATTAAAACATAAGAGAATAAATAATAAATTTAGACTACAAAGTTTAAATTTAGTGTAGACATGAAAAAATTAGTATCAACAGTATAGTATAATTAGTCTCTAATCAATCAATTATTGCCATGATCCAATGATAATTAATATCAATCTCAAGAAAAAGTTGTGGCCTCTAATTAAATAATTAAAAAAGCATCCCTCATAAAAAAAGGATTATGCTATGTGTACCCCAAGTTTTGTACCCAATTTGTACCCCGCAGTTTTGCACCAACACTTTGTGTTGGTGTAAAACTAATTTTTGTTAAATGCACCAACATTTGTGTCCGTGTGAATTTTTATTAACGCACCAACACTTGTGTCGGTGTAAACCATCGAAATGTTTGTACAAACCTGTGGTGTACAAATGGGGTATATTTTCTGGTGTAAGTGTAGCATGGTCCATTAGACAAAAAAAGAAACGGCTAAACGTGTCAATCTGACAAACTAAGGCACATGACTGTGCATAAAATAATGATAACATTTGTTTTTTGTTGAAGTATTTCACGAGCAATTTCTTTTTATACATCAATATTGAATAGAATATTGACTTTTTATTTCCAAAATTAGTGCTCCATAAATGTTTATTAAATTCCCAAAATAATTTCTTTTAAATTGAAAATTGCGGAGTAATATTTTATATTGACAATTTTTTTTCCTTTTGAATCTTCCGAAATTGATTATTCATTTGAATACTCCTAGTCAATTTCAATTTTAGTTTCAAGAGATCTTAACTCATACTCTGTCTATTTCAAGATAACTATTCATTAAGAATTTTATATACATTTAAAATTAAATAATATAGACTATAATAGACATAATATGTGTTGGCATTAGTTTACTCTTTGATGTATATAAAAATTATACTCCATCCGTTCACCAAAACGGTTCTTATTTTAAGAAATGAGATAAATAAAGAGTGTATTTCCAATTTTGTCTTTGGTGTGATGGTTAAAAGTAATGAGTAGATTATTCAGAAAACTGCTCTTGGGTACCCCATATTTTGAGAAACTAAGTGCCGGGTACCTCATATTTTCAAAATATACTCCGAGGTACCTTCTATTTTCAGAAACTAACTATCGGGTACCTCACATTTTTAAAATATACTCCGAGGTATCCTCTATTTTGAGAAACTAACTATCGGGCACCTCACATTTTTAAAATATACTCCAGGATACCTCCAAATATACATTAATTTTACACCATTAATTTTAAGAAATAGGGGTTTGGAATTTTAAAAAAACCAAGATCTTTTTAATTTGAAGAAAATTGAGTACTCAATTTTAAAAGTATTGAGTATAATTTTCTTCAAATTAAAAAGATCTTGGTTACTTTTAAAATTCTAAACCCCTATTTCTTAAAATTAATGACGTAAAATTAATGTATATTTGGAGGTATCTTAGAATATATTTTTAAAAATGTGAGATACCCAATAGTTAATTTCTCAAAATAGATGGTACCTCGGAGTATATTTTAAAAATGTGAGGTGTCCGATAGTTAGTTTCTCTAAAATTGAAGGTACCTCAGAGTATATTTTGAAAATGTGAGGTATCTGGCAGTTAGTTTCTCAAATTATGGGGTACCCAAGAGTAGTTTTCTGGTAGATTAGTGGAAAAAACTGATGTGATAGGTATGGTAATAAAAAGTATGGGTAAAATTAGTTTTTTAATAAAAGATAAAAGCGTTTTAGTGAAAGAGAGTCATAATAAAAAAGGGTTTTAACGGACAAATGAATAGAGTGTAAAGTACTCCGTAATAAATAGTTATTTGAAGACATAGGGAAACAACATCAAATCCTATTTTGGCACATCATATCTAAGAACATTTTTAGAAACTCAATAATAAAATACAGTCTCCTTAAATCTTTTAGAAATAAAAAAAATTTCATATTTTCCTGTAATAAACGGTTAAAGTTCAAAAAGTTTGACCATGAATATAATGTCAAAATGAAAAATTAATTTTAAGCCGGAGATAGTAGTATTTTCATGAAAATAACTTACTGTTTATTGTCCAATAATTATGAGTCAATTAGAGAGTGTAAGAATTTTAGTAATTTTTTTTATGTATAGGTACAATACTAATTTTAGTAGTTAATTATTTCTGGTATTAAATTGAACCAGGGCAATATGAGAATAAGATATCAGATTTGCATGGAGAAGTGATGGCTTGTGCATACGAGGACGTACAAGTGATGTGGTCAATTTTGGACAAGTCCAAGCCCCGCCCTTGCAATATCACTTCCTCTTAAGGACTATTCGCAAATTAACTGGACTTTGCAGTAAAAAAAATAAAATAAACTACTCGGTATTTGCTTGAGTTTTTTGATACTTGTGATTTTTTTAACATTTATAAATGGGGATATAATAAGTATGTCTCCATTTATCTCGTTTTTTAATGTATCAAAAAATTCAAGCAAGACGTTAATTGAAAATGAAGGGAGAAAATAATAATATAATGAAACTTTTGAAGACCCAAAATATAATGCCCAAATGTTCTTGTTGATGAGGTGGGAAGGAGAAGAAGAAAAGAGGACGCCCAAAGACAAGATAGAAGCAAATGGTTAATTAATTAAACTAAGAATTGCCCCCCTATGGATTTAGTTTGGTGATGTTGGTGTGTGGCATCTAATTTGTACTTGTATTATTAGTTGTATAACTAATTTATACTACTCCATAATAAATTAATGTGTCATTTTCACCACAAATTAACTAGTCCTATGTTCTTAATTACTTTCACAGGTGAAAAATTAAAACATATACTCCCTCCGTCCCGGAGTATTCGTCCACTTTTGACCTTTGGACTGTTATCTAAGCACTTTGACTTATCAAATTCTCTCAATCTTTAAGCCTAAATATAGTTATGTGTGATTTTGTTTGATTTGTCTTAACATATAGATTATTAATATATAATTTCTATAATTTTTAATTTACAAATTACAAGATAAAATGGATTAAAGAAGTGGATTGGATGGTGTATAAGAATAAAAATGGACAAATACTCTGGGACGGAGGTACTATTCAATAATTGTTATGGATCAATATTATTGAATACAACTTTGTTTTTCAGTATTTTGAATGAAGGTTGATAGATGCAATGAGAGAAAAAGTATATAAATCTGTGAGTTGGGTATGATCCTTTTTTGCATAACATATTTAATGGTGTAGATTAGCAAGACGAAACTAACTATTCTCATTTTGGTCGAATTTCAGAATAAAGTGTTAAGTCTGAAAATAAACCAAAATATGAGAGTAGATGATGTCGAAGATCGGAGTGAAAACAGTTTAACTAACTAAACTCGGGGGTTGATGCGAGCCCTCGAGGTGATTCCAAACAAAGTTATTTTGAGGTCAATAATTTCCCCGAAGTACTAAGCGAGCCTTTGCCACTACTACTTGAGAGCTGCGACCAAATTATTATTGTATAATGAGTTAGAGATTTCTGAGTACGAGAGAATTATCACTACAAGAAAAAAGGGATATGAAGACACTTAAAAAAAGTCGTCTTTTATATTTAAGGACACTAAGACAAAGTGTCCTCTATCAAGGAGTCATAGTAAGTATGAAACAAGGACACATAATTTGCGTCATCTTTTCTATATAAGGACACCCTTAGAGCTCCATAATTGGTGTCATGAATGCCATACAAGGACACATAAAATGTGTCATCTTATTACTTAAATCGTGTTCTCTATTATAAACTATGACACTATTTATGCGTCTTAAATTATTTCTAAAGTGTCCTTGTTTCCATAAGAAGACACAAAAAATATGTCTTCTTATACTTGGCACGTACCATTTAATTTGTACAAAGACGCCCTTTGTACGTCCTTAAAATATCTAAAAGTAGTCATAGTATATCAATAAGAGGACACACAAATATATGTACACTTTAATTCAAAATTTCATTAAGTAATAATTAAAGATGGGAAATCCCAAAATTAGAAGTACGGTAGACCAAAAATCAATTCAAGTTGACCAATGAAACATCTACTTAAATACAAAACCACCGCATCATATTTCGATCATATATACATATATCCATCTATGTTATTTCAAATCTAAATATGCTAACTATTAAACTTCATTTGCTTGGATATATGAGTCAACCACTTCTGCCCACTCTACTCGAACTTCATCAATCTCTGCTTGGGTGTATGAATTTTTTTCCTTGAATTGAAATAATAATGGTAAATATTTATAATCAATGTGTCAGTATAACTTGTAAAAGAAAACATGGTATACTTTTATAGACAATTTACATTGGTTACCATATAGAGTAAATTCTACCACCAAAAACTAACTAAATTAATATATACTTACAGTACCGGCCATTACCCAGTACTATATTACAAATGTTTTTCTCCCCTAAATATATTGTACTGTATAAGAAAAATTGAGTATTATTTGTATTAGTATTATTCTTATTATTATTATAGTACACCATATGTAGTATACTAGCTTAGGAATAATCTCCAACAAACTAGCTAGGTTCAAGCTGCTGGTACAAAAAATTAAAAATAAAACTAAACCAAAAACATATCCCATATTTCAGCCAACAGTAGCCCTGAGATCAAGTTTTAGCCAACAACAGTCCAGCTTTAAGATCATGTTTTAGCCAAAAGTAAGCCAATAGTAGCCCAGGTTTAAGGTCAAGTTTTAGCTAAAAGTAGTGCACATTTAAGCCAACTAATAAGTTAATATATGTACATACCTTATCTTTAATTGTATTGATTGAAGTTCCAATGATATCTTTCATGTATTTCATGATGTAATATCCAGACTCCTCAACTCTTGCTTGACTAGGACACTATAAAATGAATTGAAATGTCTCACATTTACGTGTTCATTTCATGTAAGGAGTTCATGACCAACACTAAAACAAAAAAAGTACATACCTGAATAACTTGCCAATGTATTTTTTTACGACTATTTACACCTTTTTGAGCATAAAATATCTTCATGGCACTGCATATAAATTGTATTAATAAAATTAAAATGGTCTCCACCCATTTCTCATTAAGGAAAAGTATAAAAAGATAAAAATCATTACATTTCGATAACATTCTTCATTCCAAGATTGACATTCATGTCACTCAACGGGTCAAGGTAATACACCAATGCCGCCAAAGGG
Organism: Cuscuta campestris; assembly: GCA_900332095.2. Taxonomy (NCBI): domain Eukaryota; kingdom Viridiplantae; phylum Streptophyta; class Magnoliopsida; order Solanales; family Convolvulaceae; genus Cuscuta; species Cuscuta campestris. Next base: position 965,053 of record OOIL02006874.1, on the reverse strand, counting down.
TTGATAACAACCAGTAACCAATGATTCCTACAACAAAAAAGTTAAATAACAATGAGCTACTTGCTATCATTGCATTTTTGAACTACCAAAAAGAATTAGCGTGAAACCATTGTATTCATAAACTTACCCTGTATTATAAGGAGCAAAAAATAACTGGTCTAAGTGGGCAGATTCAAATCTATGTGATAATGCATTTGATCTAGCCTCAATTTTTCCAGTTGATTGAGAGATGTGACTTGGATCAACAAATCCATACAGGTGACCCTTGTTCTTTTGTTGCAATACTGACCAAAGATGCCTATAAAAGATTTTAAATATATGTTCTAATATAAATAGCATATAAGTTAAACAGTATAAGTTTTAGTACATTAAACACACTTCACTTACCTCATGTATATAGAAATGCAAATACTAGATATTGGATTCATTAAACAAAAGTGACTGATATCATTTTTGCTAATGAAATTGTTTTGCTCCATGCCAAACACACCGTCTTCCATTATCAAAGATATTCTTTCATTTTCAGCCATTGACCTAACAAAACGCAAGAGAAGATGCACATACATAGGCATTTTGTATCTTACTTTTGGATTCATTAAACAAAAGTGACTGAACTCATACTTTTCAGGTTTTTTCTTTACCAGTTTGCGATTATGTTTATACTTCAACAAATATTTTGTTGTCAAAGTGCTCTTAAATGATTTCCATTTCTTTCCTGCGCTCGAGTAGACATCCTTCTTGCTTCTTTTATCCACAATGAATGATTTCTAGAAATGCAGATCAAAACATCTAAGTTAGTAAAATAATAAAAATAATTACACAGATTGGGCTACAACATGTTTTTTAAACTTTTAACTTTTCCTCATCTGAATGAGTTGGTGGATGAATACATTTTTAAAAATATATTTCTTTAATAAGCACAAGCAGCCACAAGGTCCTGAGAAATCCATATAGTAGAAACATGGATGCAACAACAAAAGAACATATGGGTTAACCTAGACAAATGATAACGTAAGTTAATGTGCCCATGATACTGTTAAAATTTTAGTAATATTTTACAAACCTGAACCATGCTCCATATAATTTCTTTGAGAGATTGTGGTACATCTTTCCATGTGGCATATGTAATTGGAACAGTGGTTCGAGCCATTATTCCAATAAAAAAAAGCTAGTTGTTTTCCTCCAGAACCAATTGGTTGCCCCTTTCTATTATACATTACTTCTAAGCGTGCTCCTTTGCTCTTACCATGAATTAGGTCTGACATCAGAGTTGGATCTCTTGTCTTCTTTTCCTCATACCTACACATCTCATCTTCAGTATACTTGTTCTCCTCTTCTTGGTCCATACGGGCAGATGCTATAACAATAAATTATAAAAAAAAAATATAGTTGCAATGAATTGCAGCGCTTGCGTTCTCCGTTTGAAAAAAAATTGCAGCACTTGTGTCCTTAGGTCTGAAAAAAATTGCAGGTGAATCGATCCAACCGCAGCACTTGCGTCTTAAAGTCTGAAAAAAAGAATTGCTTCTCTCAATTTTTTTGGGTCTGAAAAAGAAGCCCTACGAATTGTGAATAGGGAAGAAAGAATCTACTTGAGCAGAGAACATCCGAGGCTACAATCCATATAGATTACAGTAATCAAAAACTCAAATCAACATCAACAATCTTGTACTTAAACATAAATTGAAAATTTTTGAAATAATTGTTAACACGGAGAAAAAAAATATGAGCAATGAAATTTCACAAGTTCACTTCAAATTTCTAGAAAACAATCTAATTAAAGCAACTTGGATAAAAAAAGAAACTTAAGAGTAGAGCAAAACCTTTGAGAAGAGATCAAAGAACGGTGAGAAGTGCAATTCGATGCAATTGCACAGGTGAATTGCAGCACTTGCGTCTCTCAATTTTTTTTAGGGTCTAAAACGAAGCCCTAAAAATTGTGAATAGGGAGCCAGAATCGAAGAGAAGCCCTGAAAATCGATTGAAATTGAAAACGGGAAAGAGAAGAATGAGACTTTTGCAGTGGCGGGCTGAGAATTTTGGTGCGAAGAAGAGAGGGAAAATCTGAGCGGCTGAAAAATTAGAAACTAATTGCAGTAGGTTAATTACGGAGTTGATCCTTCTTTTTTATTAAAAAAATTTAATTGTAGTAGGTTAATTATTACCCACTAAGAAGAAACTACTCCGATCCGTACAAGTCTACAACTAACTCACTTGGTTTTAAAAATTATAGAGTAAAAGTTGTTTAAAAAATTTTTAAAGTAAAATATCCTCCGTATAGGTGCAGTGGACAACAGGCTTGTTAATTTTAGTTTTCAAAATGAAAACTTAATTGATGTCCTTAAAAATATTTTTAGTAAAATGTGTCATAAAAAACTTTTAAGGACATCTCAAAAATAATGTGTCCTTGAATTGTGTCCTTGTATCTTATTTTTCTTGTAGTGTATGAATGTCTTTGTCTTGTCACGTGTCACCTAAGACCATGTGTAATGATGGCGTGAGGAGGGTGTCACTACCTCCTTTAAGCCTGAATCACCATGTCGCACTTAACTTTTTGGGGTGTGGCCGCTTCCTGCGCGAGGGTCATCTTGTCGGGACCCTTGTTTCTTTTTTTAAATTTCAACCAATCAAAATAATTCACATCTTTATTCTATCACTTTTTGTCATACTCCCTTTCAAACTCATACCACACATATTTTTATCACTCTACATCATACGGAGTACTTCTTTATACTCCATCAAGCCCGCCATAACACAGAGCCTAATAAGCGATTATGGATTGTTGTCTAAATTCTTATACTCCTCATTTTTCTACTAATTTTTTCCTTAAAAAAAGAGAAACCCCACCCGAGATTCTCAGAAGTGACTGGACGGTCACATGATTTATTTATTTTTTTACGAACGACAGGTGATGGAAATATGGGCCATGCCCCCAAGGCCCATTAATTTGGGCCGAGAAGATCCATGGACGGGAGCCCACAGACTTAAGGGAACACGCATTGTCGAGTTTCTTGTTTCAAACTCAGACATACCACGCTAACCCAAGCCCGGCAGCCAATGCCAAGTCCGGAAACTGCCAAGGTCATTATATTTTTATAATGCATATGAGGTGTTTGATTGTTTGCCTAAACGACATTAAGCAGAATAGTTGTTGTCATAGTTTTAAAAACCGGACCGGACCGGCCGGTTCGGACCGTGAACCAGCGAACCGGTGGTCCAACCGGTCCGGTCCGGCCCATTGGACCGTAATGCGCTTCGAACCGGTCCGAACCAGTGTGAACCGGTAAGAACCGGCCGGTCAGACCGGTCCGACCAGTTTTTTTTTTTTTTTTTTTTTACAATTTTTTTCCAAAACTTCACTTCATGGAGGTTTGAACCCAAGACCTCTTAGCTATATGGTTAAGTTCTTAACCATCCAACTAACGGTGTTTGTTGTTTCAAATTCATATAATTTTTTCTAATATTTCATAATTAATAAAAAGATTGTATAAAAATTACTTTTCAATTTTAAAAATATACTCCCTCGTCCCATTTTAAATTGCATGTTTACCTTTTTTCTCCGTCCCTAAATAAGTTGCCTGTTAGTTGTTTTCGTAAACTTTTAAAAATAAAATACCTATACTACCCCTAAAATAAGTCACTCTTTTTCACCTTATCTTCTCATTTATCATCACTCTTCCTAAAAAATAATGTCAATTTTGGAAAATCAACTCTATTTTTTATTTTCCTTAAATATGCCCAAAAGTCAAAACAGGCGATTTAAATTGGGACGGATGGAGTAATAAGTAGTATAATATGCTATGAGTCAAACACAAAATCATTGATATGTTTTTAATAAAATTTTAATATTATTTTTAACATGTAAATTTTATATTTTAATTTAGTAAAATAACTCAAGTATGTTAATATAATTTTAGTCAAAAAATTACTTTCTTTATATATTTATATATGAGAATGTGTGTGTGTGTGTGTGTGTGTGTATATATATATATATTTATATATTTATATTTATATTTATATAATTTTTAAATATGTTTAAACCACCGGTTCGACCAGTTGAACCACTGGTTCGACCAGTGAACCAGTACCTTGACCGGTTCGGTCCCCGGTTCGGTTCTCAAAACTATGGTTGTTGTTGCTCTTGTGTTTCTGCTTGCACGGGTCATTATGTTCATTGACATCATTAATCTGTTTGCTAATCTCCTTTAGCTAGTTCATAGAGATCATTAATCAACAGTTCTGTGATTATAAAATTCTTTTTATTTAAAAACGATTGACAATCGCTAAGGACAATCAATTTCCCAAAGTCAGATAATGTGTCAAAATGCACACAACATACTAGATTTGTGTCAACTGTGGATAACCCAAAAATATATTCTGGCTTGAGTTTGCTTATGATCCATCTCCATGCACAAATTTCATCTCTGGTTGCTTTCATTACTTTGTTGAAAAATTTCTCTTCTTTGATTTGAAATCTATTGGAAGGAGCTCTTATTTTAATTGAACTATTATATGAGTATATGGACAATAGATTACTCTTAATGATAATACTGAAAACATAATCTTTACAGTCATATGGGGAAGATGACTTCTGTTAGCAACAGATAACCTGAATCAAGAACCAAAAGAATGTAAATCTAATTGCCCGGGTTTCGAGCTCTTCGGTTGGAGATAACTAAATATGGGTCTCTCTGGAACAGGGATGCACTTGACAAGCAAGCCGATAGGCCAAGAAGCAGCTGCAAGTCCTATGCAGATTCCCCACTGCCCCCAGTTCAACCTCTCTGTATCAGCAAACTTCTTCAGAAACTCAACCATCACCACCTGAAGAACGACCGTTATGGCTATAATCCCCACAAACAGCCTGTTCTTGTGTACCCCTCGGAATACGTTCCTCTTCTCCAGCTCGCGTGCATTGAACTCGTTGAACACTTGGCAGAGAACGAAAGTGTTGAAGATCATTGTGTCATTGACCTTTTCGCCCACCCTCAGGATCGACTCGCCTCTGAATTGCAAGACCAGGAGGATGGAGATCTGGTACATGGCTTGAGCTAGAAGGTTCCTCCACATGATGTTGGTAACAAGTGGTTCTGTTCTTCCCACAGGTGCCTTCTTCATGAGTTCCCTTGTTGGTTTTTCTGTGGCAAGTGCTAATGCACCTAGGGTGTCCATAATCAGATTGACCCATAGTAGCTGAACGGCTGTTAGGGGAACCTCTCCAGCTGAAACCGCGGCTACAAAGTTGATCACAAGGGCTGCCACATTGACAGTGAGCTGAAACTGGATGAACTTTTGGATGTTGTTGTAAACACATCTTCCCCATTTAAGAACTGTGGCAACAGAAGCAAAGTTGTCGTCCAAGATCACGATATCTGAACTCTCTTTAGCCACTTCTGTGCCTTGGATCCCCATTGAGAGACCTATGTCTGCTTCCTTTAAGGCTGGGGCATCATTGGTGCCATCACCTGTGACTGCAACAATGTGGCCTTTCTTTTTCAGGCATTGCACCATGAGAAGCTTGTCAAAGGGAGAAGATCTTGCCATCACGCGGATCTTTTCAACTCTCTCCATTCTTTGTTCGTCCGTTAGGTTGCGAAACTGAATGCCTTCTATCACTACCTCTTCTTCGTCCTCTTCTTCATCTGCTGCTTGATAGTACTGCAGAATCCCACACTCTGTTGCTATGGCCTTTGCAGTGAAGATGTTGTCTCCAGTGATCATCTTGACCTTTACACCAGCTAATTGGCAATCTTCCACGGCTTTCTTCGCTCCAGCTCTGCACGGGTCTTTGAGGCCAACCAGCCCCAAAAGGGTCAATCCGTGCTCCGGTATCTTCTTCTTCTTCTGAAGCATTTCTCCATCTTTATGGTCAGTTTCGAAAACCTGTTTATGGGCTAGTCCAATGCATCTCAGGCTACTAGCTGCCATGCCTTGGATAATTTGGTTGAACCCATCTCTCTCTTGATCATTTATGACCTTCTTGTTCCCTTTGCTGTTGCAAAAATCTGTACACATTCCCAGGATCATCTCCGCGGCTCCTTTCCAGTGAGCATGGTTTGTTCCGTCGCTCATCTTCCTCGCCAAAACCCCACTCCTCTTTTTCTCAGAATTGAACGTTTCGACATCAAGAATGGCATATCTTCTCTTGATTTCCTCCATATCCATCTTGAGTTCCAAAACAGCCCACGAGAGAATTGCTTTCTCTGTAGGACTACCCGAGAACTCAAAACCGGATGAATTAGAAGCCTTGAAAATACTGCCTGTTGTGTTGAGGCCAACCCCTTGATGCAACAGATCAAGAACTCCATCTGCAATTGAACTTTTACTGTTCTTCCCATCCATGGACTCTTTCCCTAACCAAAACTTGGACACGGTCATCCGGTTCTCAGTGAGCGTGCCCGTTTTGTCCGTGCAGATGATTGTTGCAGACCCCATTGTCTCACAAGCAGAGAGCTTCCTCACCATGGCTTGATCACTCATCATTCTCTTCATTGAATAAGCAAGAGTTAGTGTCACTGCCAGTGGCAACCCCTCCGGGATGGCAACCACCACTATTGTGACAGCAGCAGCGACGATTCCCACCACAGAGTTGATGACATCATCGCGTTTCGTCTTGCTCCCTATAAACTCTTTGTGCCCATTATCGTCCTTGGTGTGCCCGGTAAAATACCTCACCAGCAAAACCACCAGCACCAGGGAAGCAACTGCCAAGCCAACCTTACCTATGGCAGAAGCAAGCTTGTTGAGCCTTACTTGGAGGGGAGTTTGCTCACTAGACCCACTGCTGCTGATTTTGCTCATCATCTCGCCCCAACCCGTGTTCAACCCGACCGAAGTAACCAGCATCTGGCCATACCCGTCCGCGACCTTTGTGCCCGAAACCAGAAACGGGTTCTGTTTCTTGTTGATCTCCACATGATCACTCTCTCCGGTCATGCTAGACTCATCCACTTGTAATGAATGCCCTTCGACAAGCAACCCATCAGCAGGGACTTGGTCTCCAATCTTCAGGCAGACGAGGTCTCCGACAACAATTTCAAAAATGGAAACATGCCGGCGTCTCCCTCCCCTGACAACCTCAACCTGAATGTTGTTGCTGATTCTTGACAGCTTCCCAAACTGCTTGCTCTGCCTGAAGTCGCTCGTGGCTGTAACGGATATAACCAGAAAGACAGCCAGGAAGATGCTCCCCCCATCATACCACCCCTCTTTCAGTCCATCTTCTTTGATCCCAAACCCAAGGGACAACATGGCGCAGGCCAGCAATATGATGATGGTGGGGTCTTTGAACGTGTCCCACGCGAAACGAAGAAAACTCTTCGCAGGTGGTTTGGGGTAAGTGTTGGCACCATAGGCTTCGCTTCTGCGCGAAACATCCGGCGGGTCCCCATTGATTCCGTTGTGCAAGTCACTTCTGAGGTAAGAGGCGACACCGGGAACGCCGCCAGCACAAGCAAGATTCTCAAGGCTCTTCTCCCTCACCAGACCGGCGAGACGCGGCTGATCAAGACCAGGAGGGTGTGTGAGGGAGAGTGGTTTTGAGGTTCTCAATGGGTTTTGTTTGAAGTAATAGAAGAGAATGTTGGAACACTTGATCTTCACAAATGCCACATGCCATCTCTTTTTGCCGACAGACACACTCAGGTCTGCAGATTTGAGGTTGACCACGACAATGTCCATTGGAAAGTGAGTTTCTGTTCCTTTGCGGTTTTGATGGGGACAAGATGAAGGAAATTAAACCCAAGGAGATGGTACAAATTCTTTGAGAGATTTGGGTTGTTTATATAAGGGTTGTTTGGATTCCGTGTTTCGACCCGAAAGGAAACTGTGTTTAAATTCCTTTTGTTTTTTTTACGAAAGTCACACGTTGTTCCTTAAATAAATGAATAAAGCAACACGGTATAAGAGATTATTCTGAAACGTTGGGATTAAGTTACAGCAGTTTCCTCGAACCTGCCATGTTGCATCCTTTTATTGTACATTTCTTACGTTTTAGTCCGTAATAAAAAGTTGTTTTAAGCATGATGACGTTTTGATTTTATTTTCCTAAGTTGCTTTTCTCACAGTTTCTACAAAATCAATTAAAGTCGTGACTTGACTATGGTTAATTTACCAAAGTCCCAAAATAATATTCCCAATTCAAACTACGTGTAAAATCTTGTAATTTTTAATATAATTTTATTTACGCACAGGTATAGAAATAAAAAACTTATATATTAAAAAATTATGTAAAAAGTACTAAAAAAAATAAGATGTTACAAGAATTTTTATTAAATTAATAATGAAAATAAACAAACAAATACGGAGTAAAAGTTATTGAGAGAACATAATACTAATTTAATAAAGAGGTAAATCATTTGGGACGGAAGAAATATTTAATAAAATATCTATACCTGCTCTATCCCATTGAATTTTTTACACGGGAAAATGATTCTTGGTTGATGTTGATTTTTATTCATTTTGTAAAATATATCTAATAAGAATTTAAAGTTCAAAATAAAATAATGTAAGAGGTTAAATATACTTCATATGTATTTTGATATTTTATTACTTCATAGTTTTTAGTGTGAAATGCAAGTGCTAGTATTAATTTAATTATTCTACAAATAAATTTAATAACTCGTTGGGTCGATTTGAACCGATGATACTGAGTAATGACTCATGAACACGTAGTTTTCATCCCGAACTTAAATTTATCCAAACTTAATGCAACCCGAATGTGATGTGACCGAATTCAAACTCAACTTGATTGACCAATTCAGCTCTGAATGACAAAAGGTGAATTCTAGGTTAAAGACCTTTGTTAAAGAATCATTTAATTAACTATGATGGGGTAGATATCGCATAGTTATCTTTAATTTTTTTTCAAAAGTGATATGGAGTATATATTTAAATTTTTATACCTCGTATTACTAATAATATGTAAAATATATCTAATTAGAATTTAAAGTTCAAAATAAAAATAATGTAAGAGGTTAAATATACTTAATATGTATTTTTATATTTTATTAATTACAGTGTAAAATGCAAGTGCTAGTATTAATTTAAATATTCTACAAATAAATTTAACTACTCATTTGGTCAATTCAAACCCGATGATACTGAGTCATGATTCGTGAACATGTAGTTCTCATCCCAAATTTGAATTTATCCGAACTTAATGTAATTTGAACATGATGTGATGATGTACAAAACTCAAACTCATCCTGATCGACCGATTCAACTCTGGATGACAGAAAGTTAAATCTAAGTTAAAGACCTTACTATATACACCCATTACACCGCATATAGGGTATCTTAATCTTTAAGTAGGAAGATGGACGTAGACTTGGAAAAGCTAAAAACGGAGTAGTTTCATAAACTATTCTTCCTCGAAGTAAGGCTTAAATGGTTGATGACTCCCAATTCTATAAAAAGATAATAAACTTTTTATTAGTTTTAGACTTTTAAAAAGTGGATATGGTATATTGATATGACTTTTAAAATATAAAAGAAATGATACGTAATTTGAAATATCAAAAGAAAATCTTTGAAGAGAGATGAATTAGTGTTTGTTAATGAAAAGCAAAGGGTGGTCGGTGGTGGCCGGTGGGTGGCTGTTAGCGGTCATTTATCAAATTCTACAATGGCTCGCGCGCGGGTTGAGGAGATATCAAAACATCTTCAAATGAGAGGTAGGGTTCCGATGTGTGGAGACATTGTTGATGGTTGGTGTCATGCATCAAGCGTTATGGCTACACGTCAATTGAATTACACTAGATGTCGATACGAGCTCTCAGGTGTGGATTGCATGCTCGCTCTACAATATTACAAATTCTTCAATTAGAATCTTAGGGCAGCAACAATCCTTGGCGTAATTTGTGTATTATTACTTTGATTAGTATTAGAGTGATGGATAAACGGCCAAATGCTTTAATTATGGTCAGCACATCACGGTAAATCTCCTAAATGAGAGGTCACAAATTCGAACCTCTACATTGGAGTTGTAGCTCTATGTGCTTTTAAAAAAAATAAAAATGTATAAACGAATGTTATATTATACTAATAGATTTATTAATGTTCAAATATAAATTCTCGTTAAAAATGTTCAAAATTCACTTATGGATAAACAACATCAAAGCTTCGTGTGATGTTAAAAATATAGAGGTGGTAAGCTAATTAACAGCGGGATAATGAGAGTGAAAAGAAAAAGAAAAGAGGAAGATGGCCCATGCAGGTCTCGAACCTGCGACCTTCGCGTTATTAGCACGACGCTCTAACCAACTGAGCTAATAGGCCTTGTTGACCTCTTTCGTTATCTCACATTCATAGATTATAGACGTGTCGGTAATATTACAAATTTGCCAGCAAATTCTAACGGGCCACAAATCGTACTACTCAATGTCACATTAACACAGGTTGTACTCACTATCTTACTCATTTCACACTTATAATGTCTCATTACCACTGCAATGATTATATTTTTATTTTTTATAAATAATTATTTTTTTATATTTAAATTAAATTATACCATTTGTAAATTAATAATACAAATTAATTCGTTATTATTATTACTCCATATATTTTTGTTATTATTGGTTTTTCATTATTACGGAGTATTAGTTTTCGTTATTAACTTTTTCCCCTGTTTATATTATTATACTCCGTAACAAATTATTGCACAAAAAATAACATTTAACTATCAGGAAAATCCCATTGGATAGGAGTAAAAAGAAGATGAAAGCCCAAAATAGAAGTGACATATCTATACTTCCATCCATATGAGAGAATTGTGTAAAATATTTCATATTTTACCCCTGCGGTCTATTTGGATTCTCTGCTGCTCTTTTGGGAATTCTTCCGAGTCCATAACTTGTCTGCTATTCATTCATTCATTTATTTTAAACGTACTTCTCATTTATTGCGAAGTTCTACAATGGTATTGGTTTGATGATTTGGATTATGAGACTTTATGTGAATTTTAAGAGGGGTGAGTTAGTTTCAAGGGTGGTTGCTCGTTGCGATGGTGGCGGCAGTGTGGTGGTGGAGTTTGGCAATGTGGCGGCAATGGTGGTTGCCCCCTCTTTTCTTTATTATTTTTCTTTTTCTACTATTTTTTCATATTTTTTTTCTTTTTAATTTTTTTTAAAATGTTTAATAATCAATTTTTTTGTTTGCAATAAAAATCATTTTAATAAAAAGAATTAATGTACACTTCATTTGTCTTAAATCAAACATTTTCATTTTTTGTCCAAAAATGTCTTTATTGTTTCATTTTCATGACAAATCAATGAAAAATTCTCTTTTTTTAATAAGGCTCATTTCTCATCTTCTGTTAATTAATTTTGTACCGTTTCTTTTATTTTAATCAAAATTAAAACAAAATAAAAAATAAGAACAAAAATAATTAAAGAAAAAGAAAAGAATATTTAAAAACAATTTTATAGAATGGAGAAAACTAAGTGATCATGAAAGAAATCTTTTTTGCATTGGTCCAAAAAATGTTATTAATGTATAATTAACTATATATTAAAAAGACGTTATTCAATATTCTTTTGTTCCCGACATATACAAAAAGATAAAAACTTTTTTAGACAGAAAACAAAAATATTTAATTTGACAAATGAAGTATATGCTATATTTTTTATTTCAAACAAAAACTTTTTTATTTTTTAAAACTTTTTTTAAATGTAGGTTTTAAAAATCTTTTTTCATTATTTCACACACAAACATTTTTTTTCTCTTTATGAAAAAAGAAAAAAACAATAAAGAAGAAGAAGAGGGGGCGTCGGCGCCAATTTCCAAAATCATAGAGGGTAGCAGAGTTATGTACTTAATATTTGAAAGATATTTTTGTCAGAGGGGTTTTGGCGTAAGAATATCACATTCTTAAGGGTCCACGACGTAAGTTTTTAAACCATAAGGGTAACGTTGCACATTTACCAATTGATCATAGAAAGCATTGGTGCAATAAACTTGCAAAGAATAAAGTAAACTTAGCTTTAAAAAGTTTGTTTCCATTTTAGGCAACAACTAACAAAACATTAAGACTAAGATGGTTATAAAGAGCACCTTAGCTTGATGTTACATTATATTTTCTTAATTAAACCGTGAATATGACATAGTACTACCCATACGTTGGTAAGTAAGCACATTTTTTATTTGTATTATGATCATAATATGTTAAGTTGTGTGCATGGACATAATATAAAGGTTCTTATACAATGTTCTTTTATAATTTTGCAAAAAAAATATAAAATTTGAACAAAAAATAAATAAAATCAAAACCGAATCAGATCCATAAAATCACCAATCGAAAATGAAAATGAGAAAAATGTGCATACATTTATCTTACAATATGTTTTTTTGCACATAATTATGAAGTACATAATATTTGCCGAGATTATGAAAATATATATGATGGAATATACAAGATAAAAACTTACCTCAAATTTAAGTTCTACTTCATAATTTTTTTTACTTCTGTGCTGAGGATACACCAAGTTTAGACCACAAATTGCACATGTATATCATAGACACATACACAAAAAAATCGTCTATGTGGGTCTCTGATATATACTCCTTACTTGGTACGCAACTTTGGGCAAAAATTCGGTGTATCCCATCTAGCATTTCTCATAAACTTATTATATTTTGGTGATGAATAAGAATTCTAGCTTTATTACATAATTATATGAGATAATTATTAATGTACTTATGTTAAGTAAATTGAAGGCATTATATTATATTTAACGAGAGGTAGGGGTCATCATCTTCACAAAATCATCATAATTGACGTGGCCGTCGCCGTCCAAATCGGCCTCTTTAATCATCTCCTCAACCTCTTCATCGCTTAATTTCTCTCCAAGATTTATCATCACATGTCTCAACTGCATTTATATGAAATATTCCTAATTATTATCAATGATGAGCTTATAAATTTTGTTCACAAAAAATGATAGTGGGAAAATGGTCTTTAATAATCAGTTATGTAATATGTTGCACAGATTCTTCAAATTTACTTATTAGTAATCTAATTGTCCATTAATTTCTTTCTCGCTTTTTTTGGATCGTCCATAAAAAAATTTCCCTATTTTTTATTTTGGTAAAAAACTTTTAATGAATTGTCATCATACCCTTACTTTTTATCTACACAATTCATTTTATTCAATCATATCAAGAGTAATACATGAAAAATCTCAATACTTTAAAATTTTTTTTAATTTCTGTGTTAAGTCAAAACAGGAAAGAAATTTTTGAATGGAAGGAACAGATATATATACATTAATTTACTTTAATGCCAAACTTACCCCACTAGGCGAAATATACCCATTTTGATCTTTGTCAAGCACCTTAAAAGCCTCCTTAAGCTCCTCTTCGGCATCTAATTCCTGGTCATCAATTTCCTCACCGATCATAAAATAATTACTTTAAATAAGCTTCGTTATTTTAAAAATTAATTTTTTCCGTCTTAACACTTTCTTTTCAGTTGTGATTTACACGATCAAATTTTAATTACTTTATTTACCTATTTTTATTAGTTAATTGATAAAATGAAATGTAGAACTTTGGATACAATTTTTTATATATGTGTGTGTGTAATTTTACACACCTATAATTAAATAAATTGAACTGATAATTATATCAATCAAACCTCGTATACCAAAACGAAAAGACGTACAGTTTTAAGACCGATGGAGTAGTATAGAATTATTGTACAAAACTATATATTTAAAAATTACATTAAAAATTAATTCTGGAGAACAAGGCACAAGACAAATTTGTAGGGAAGGAGCGGCACCTTCATTTTGATGGCAATAAGGTTCAAGAAATGTATGAACTCTATGGTGGCATTCCCAGCAGATTCGTCAAATTCATCATCATTATTATTATTTTTATTGATCATAGCATGCAACTCATCCTTTGTTAACTTTTGATCCAATAATCTAATCACTGCTCCCAATTCCTCAACTGTGATGCACCCTAAAACACACAATAATAATGATTAATATTTCCTCCATCCCAAATTTGATTACAAATTATGATTCACGATGTAAACTCTCGTACCTTTTGAAATTATTTTATTTACAAATTTTTAAATCAATAAAGAATAAAAATTACATATTAAAATACTATATCAAAACTTCTACGAATGAACAAGTGACAAGAATATTGTATTTTATCACATAATCAATTAAAATACATAAGAATATTATAGAGAAACATATATGGTGAAAAATAAATAAACCTACTAACCTTCACCTTCCTTGAGTTCAACATTTTGATCTTCATTGTTCTTTAACTCATCAGCCATGGCATTTAACCTTAATTAGCTAATTTCTAATTAATAAGAGTACTAGTTAAACAAGCCAGCCACCCAGCTATCTCTAGCTATTTATAGAATATAAGCTCTCCCTTTTCTACTGGCTACAATATAATTATTATTAGTTTTTTTAATCCACAAACACAAAAAAGATATTTTAAAATAAATAAATATAGGGTATACATAGCTCAATTAGTTCATATAATTCGTTAATAAAAGTTAAGAATCTATACGTCACATTTCTTTTTTCATAAATTCTTTTTTATTAAATAAATTTCAATTACTCCATATTACTTATTTTTTTATTAATTACTCCGTAATATTTTTCATATATTCTGTAGAATAGTTAAATTGAATCCATTAGCTTGGGACAGATATATACTTCCTCCGTTCCTGAAAACATTTTCCTTTCTTTTTTCATTTGTCCCAAAAAACACTTCTCATTTCTATTAAAAAGTCACTTTTACCCCTTATTTTTTCATATATACCCTACCTATCACATCATACATTTTTACTAATAATCTTTTCATCAAATCATACTTTTATTCATCACATCAAATGACATTTTTAAAAATTCAATATCAAAATACACTCTCCTTAAATCCGTCTTCAAAATTCAAACTTTCATGTTTTACGGGACGGAGGGAGTCGTATATATGTAGGTGGTGTGTAGGTAAATAGGAAATGGATATCTTCCATGCCGACAAGCTAGCTAGGCAAAGTAGATATATAGCAATTGGCCGGCGGCCGGCGACACTGGTTTGACGTTTGTGCGACTTGTGAGAAAAGAAGACAAAGAGTCCGGAGGCATATATATAGCTTATTTGAACATTAATAGGGTGAGAGAAAAAAGGGACCATTTCCGATTCTATTTGTGACAACGATAATGTGTAGGACCTCAGACGCTACCAACTCTTCTAAAACTAATTGGTGTTAGAAGAGGCGCATACCCTAGCCTTATAGTGCATTCAACATACAAGCGCCCACGACATTCGACTGTGACTTGGCCCACATAGCCTCCGCCACGGGACAATTGCTGCACATATGGCCAACAATCTCCCCCTCAGCAATTGCTCCCGCTGGGAATCGAACTCGTGACTTTGGCTCTGATACCACTTGTAGGATCGTTTTTCTAGAACTTCCCAGTGGGTCACCCATCCTGGGACTACTCCCGTTCCAGCACGCTTAACCACAGAGTTCTGAAATTAAAGAGGTGACAAATGCTTCCTAAAACCAATTGGTGATAGGAAGGTGTACACTTTGTATTTAATCACATCTCTCTGTAGCCCCAAGCCGAGGTATATTCCTATAGGGCACCCCCTATAGTTCACTACGGGAGTGCAGAGCCCCACTACTGAGCGGTGGATGGACAGGAGAGGCTTCGCAAGATACACGACTCATGTACCTCGTCAGGTTGGGCTGTCAATACCCGATACCGTGCTAAGCACAATAGCGAATCACTAAGGTTGATCGATGGTCCCCCATAAGACCAACATAATGTGTATGAAATTAAAATGGAAAAAGAACGCTCTAGCAGCGTTCACGAAGAATGAGAAGAATAATTTGATAGAGTATAATGAATTGCGTTGACGGTATAATGCTTTCAGATCAAAGTTGTTTCGGAATATACGAAATATTTTAAGCAGATAAGACGTTAATCAAGAACGTAACAAGTCTTTCGAATCATATACTCCGGTATCTTTAACCATACCCGAGCGTCTCTATATATAGAGATGAAAATCGACTATGAGACATGATCTTTCGCGTAAAAATTTACAAACTTTCGCGTGGTAGGGATAAACGCAAACTTTCAATGTTTTGGATGCAAACGTTCGTAGAGTTTGCTCAAAATTAGTCTTTATCTGAAGTGCCGGGATTTTCTAATATTATGGACTCCATTTGAGAAAATCCGTAGAATTTTCATAAAAAATAACGTCCAAAATAAAAGAGTTCTGCTGTCCCGGCAACTCGACTCTGGCTAGGGGCTCTGTCCCTTAGACCGCCAGGGGATGTAATATCGTAGAACGAGTGCATACTCCGTGCCTCCTGACTCGTTAGACAACGTCTATTCAAATTCTTGTCTGATTTAAGTAAATCAAATCACATAATAAATAGCCGATGACACTAAAATCACCTACATAATGACGGACGATCATACATACAATGCAATTTTTTTTACAGATCAAGGTGTTAGAATATAAATAATTGTTTTTGGGCCTAAACTACAATATTAATCTTTTGGTTGAGTTGGTTCTTTGACATGGTATCAGAGCCTCGTTGACTAAGAGGTTACGGGTTCGAAACTCAGCTCCACCCAGTTTAAAAAAATTAAGGTTTCATGTGCAAAGCTTGAAAAAGACTATACCTGCACGTGAGGAGACGTGTTAGAATATAAATAACTCTTCTTAAATCACAACTAGAAGCTTGAACTTTTGGTTGAATTAGTGTACCCTGGCATTTTTCAAAAAAAAAAAACAAAGAAATCAAAGGAAGTCGCTAGCTATAGCGTATAGCCTGTTAGGGAATCAATCTTAATGTTAATCCGTGTTCTTCTTTATTCCATGTATTCCATTTACAGCTTGAGATTTACTTAATTGAGAAGTCAAATCATGATAAGTCAAAGTATTGTAATTTTCGAAAGATCACACAATATTTACTTTAATTTTATTGGTACGCGAAATTGGAACTAATTGGGATTTCAAACTGTATAGAATTGAATTGGATTAAAATTCAATTCCAAATTCTAATTAAAATTGATATATAATTGTATTATAATTATAGTTCTTTTGTTTGGTAACACAAAATTATATACATAAAATTGTACCGAACTGAACTCCGAACAAAATTATATAATAACATGCCAACTTATCTATTGTTTTGTCTTTAGCCTTTAGGTATAGGTGAAAACGTGACTGTGTTGTTGACCCATTTCAACCAATTAATCTTAAACCCAGTCCTACAGTTCGTTTGATATGATTTTCAAAACATTACAGAATGGGTACAAGATTGGGAGAAAGATAGGGCAGTTTGGCATTGTTCTTAATTTGCTTTGTTGAGATAATCAGCCAAACGAGTCCCAAACAAACAAGGGACCATTTGGGCTTTTTGGGAAGAATTTGAAGCTCATCTCCCCACTTGATCACACCAAACACAAAAGTTTTATTTCACCATTCTTAACAAGGAGTAACACATTTCACACCAAACATTTTTTTTTGTATACATAAATCTCACAAACATATACACACACACACATACACCATTCATGTGACCATAAAAACAATGACAAAACACTCCCTCCTAGGACTCCTCCGACTCCGACGGCCGCTTGACTTCCCGGAGTTGGACCGAGTTCTCAAAGCAATGGTAGAAGCCGAAGTGCGGGACCCTCTCGTACCAGGTGTCCTGCCGCACGTGGGTGTCCCAATGCTCCCCGCTGCTGCTCTTGCCGTACTTGTGCACCCACCCCGAGCCGTTGTGCCCCTCACCCCACGTGCGGTTCCATCGGTCGCCGTGCTTCCCCTCCCACCACTTCTCCCCTTGCTTCACCCCGTGCCCGTTCGCATCAAAGTGCTCGTCCCACTTGTCCCCCCATTTCGACCACCCGTCCCCCTCGCACCTCTCCGCCCACTTGTCCGTGTATTTCACCGCCCCGCCTTGCCCGTCATACTTCTCGCCCCACCTACCAAAAAGAACACATACGTTATGTGAACGTGTGATATCAAACTTCTCCAAAATCTTTTGTTGGTTTTGAGAAAAACGTATCACAATTAACAAGAAAAAATACAACAAACCCAGTAAAATCTTACGAAAATAAAGTTAGAGGATGATGTGTGTTGGCAAACTTTACTCCTACTTGACAATATAGAGGTTATTTCCAAGAGATCCCAGCTCGAACACAATAGTACGGACAAAGAAAACACATTTGCATGAACTAAGGAAGAGCACAGACACAAGACGCAAACATACCGACACTAATGACAAGACACAAAGCATAAAAAGCACGTCATCATAAACTACAAACTTTGTAAAAGCCTGGGAATAAGCGATGCAAAAGGCCTTCCACATTTTGAAACTAAAAGTCTGAAAAGGCTTTTCGCATCCATTATTCCAAAATAATTGATGCAAAAAGCCTTCCCCATTTTGGATCTAAATACCAGGGTAGGTCTTTTGCATCGGTTATTTGGAAATAACCGATGCAAAAGACCTTCCCAAGAGCCAATTCTGGGCGCGTAAGCACCCTTTTTGCATCGGTTTAACAACAGATGCAAAAGGTTTAGCATCAATTGCATCGCTCCTTTTTGCATTGGTTGGGAACCGATGCGAAAGGTCAAAAATAACCAACGCAACATGCCTTTTTTTGTAGTAGTGAAACTAAGGCCGAGAGGACTACCAAGATACTCTAATCCTATATCAGAGGTTGGCACAGATGAATAACATTATAGCAATACCTTTCATGCCACACATGAGCATGGCCTGCAAGAAGGGGTGTGTTAGGATCAATGCTGCACCACTTGTGTGCCCATTTCTCAGCTTGGCCAGATGCATCATACTTCTCCCACCATTGTTCCTGCCACTCTTCACCTCTCCCATTCTTTCCCCACTTGTCTGCAGTTTTCTCCATGTGAACGAGCCCAGCATTCTGCAGGTGGGCACAAAAGAAAAAGAAATGTACCTGGGTCAGATAAGCTGCGCATCATCCAAAAGATTCATTAAAGAGGAAGTCTGACCTCAGACATGGATTCCCTCCAATACTCGCGCCATACATTTCCAACCGCGTCACGCCCGGATTTCTCAGAACCCAATTCTTTGTACCCAAACTCATCTGCAGCTTCCCAATACTTGTTTTCCCATTCAACAGCCTTATCTGCACTTACACCCCTAGTCACAGTCCACTTGCACAAAACCCCATCCGGTCTTTGTTCGGTTCCGGTCTCATTCCACCACTTTGATCCATCGGGATTAACTCCATGGGTAGGAGAAGCCTGTTCCAGTGCAAGAACAGCCTCAGCAGCCTGCGTTGAAAACTGGACGCCGAGTTCATGTTCCTCCTCTTGATGTTGGGGTGTCTCCACAGTGGCGCTCGGGGTTTCCACCTCCACGAGTGACTGAAGAGGGGGTAGGAGTGGGTCAATTTTGGTACTTCCCAAAATGCCACTCTCAAATGGTATCAACAGATAATCAGCCGAACGTTCTTTCTCCATTACAGGAGTGCTTGGATTGGGAAGTGCAGAAACTTTTGCATCCAATTTAAGTTGTTTTTTGTCATCAATGGAGCTGTCTGGAGGAGGTGTCCATGCCCAAAAGCTTGGACCAGGGGTAGTATTCGCCGGTTGAGGAACCGATAAGCTCCCATTGTTTGGTGCTGGCCAAACAAAGAATTCTCTTAACAAGTTAATTGGCTTCGGATAACAGTTTCAAAACAATGGAAGTGGACTCTGAAGCTAAGCTAATGCCAAATAATGCTTCTAAGTAATACATGACTCCATAGTCAAAAACTCACAATACAATCAGGAAACAGCTAATTGTTGTCACTCAAACAAGACATATATGAACTCTAGAGGAAAACTATAATTGAACTTACCTTTTTGAATCACCCCATTTCCATCGCCGCCCTGAGCCTCCTCCATTTCACCGGAAGCCTCCCGCTGCGGCAGAGGGTTCTCCTTCAACAGTGCCCTAGCGGCGGAAATCGCCGCCGCCGCACGGTCAATGACCTGCATTCTCTGGATTTTATCCCTCTCCTCCGAGGAAAAGTCGAGAATCTTCTTGAACTCTTCGGTTTTCTTCCCCAAAGCTTCCGGGCTAACCTCCTCTTCTCCGGCCGGGCCTTTTCCGCTGTTCTCGACGATTTTCTGGAAGTAGAGAGACTTACTCTCGAGATCCACCGCCGTCTGCAACAGGTCTCCTCCATCAGATACTTGGATTCTTGAGTTCTTCCTTATCTGGGAGAGCCTCCTCCGGATCAAAAGAGGATCTTTAGTGAAAATGGAAAACGGGTACCCTAGGTGGTGTCTCTGGGGTGCGGAGACGGCGGCGCGTGGGGCGGCGCTTCGGAAACTACTTTGGAAGTGACTGGCCATTGGGAAGTGTAATGCTCAGGTGGGGAATATGGGGGTAACGGAAATGAGAAATTGAGAATTATTTAAAGGCCAAATTACTACATGGATCTAATATATGTTAAATAAACATTTTCTAAATATTAAAATAAATATTTTTAAAATAAAAAAATATGTGAGAAAGTCAATATAGATCTTAACATTACAACAAAAAATTTTACTCATACAATAATTATATAATACTCAATTTGAAATATTTATATTATTTCATTGGTAAAATTAATTGTTTATATCTTTTTGAACCTTCCATAAACCCCTACTCACCCCTTATATCCAAAAATGCTGATTTAGGAGTGGGTTATGTGGGTGTATAGGAGTAGGAGTTTAGGGAGTGATTAAGATAAATCTTATTCTGTCTTGACTTAAAATAAATAATAAATTTTAGAGAATTCACGAATTTTAAATAATTTATCAGAATTTTTTAAAAATATTGATGGCATACATTCCTTAAATATGGTGGTAATGTAGTAAACATCTTGAGACAAAAAAATATTCAACAAAAAATTAATTTTTTTGGGATAATATTTTAGCTCGTTTGATCTTTGAAAAAGAAACTACTTTCCTTGAAATATGAGGAAAGGGGATTCCGTTTGTAACCTTTGTGATGTTCATTTTTTGGGTACAATTCTTTGAATTATATTGGCAATGGAGTAAAAGTTACCAATTGAACGTATCTAGATGCGACATGTGGCACGGTGAGAATCGTCTAAACAAGCGCAAAAGGAATTATAAGTGCCCAGATACATTATTGGACATCAATTAGTTTTAAATTATTTTATACCCGTAGTATGAAAAAGAATGTGAATTTTTAAAAAAAAAGAAAAACTAACTATTTAAAATTGATAAAAAAGATCTACAAAACGAGATGTGACATTACTAACTTATTTTATCAAAAGAACAATAAAAATAGAGCAAAAAAAATTTGTAACTATAAATAGTAAAGGAGAAAATAACTTTTAGACAGAAGATGTACATGTAAATTTCAAAAATTAGAGAAACTAATTAATTTTCCCTTGATGTTTAAGAAGGATAGTTGATAAGTCTTGAACTAATTATAAATTGAAATACATTGAACCAACATACATGTAAGTAGTTTAATGGTTCGGTCGGGTTCTAGTGACACCGGAGTACGGTGACACTCCGTCACTCCGGTGCCACTGTCATTTTGGAGCACTTCTGGTGCGTAGTTCGTAAAATTGACAGCTCATACCCCCTAACCCACCCCCTAAACCCCCCGCACCCCCACTCCAACCCTGCCATAAGCCTCCCACAAAATGTATGACTATTATGTGTCACATATCTTCCTCCTAAGGGTAATCACATGATTACGTGAATGATCCGACTAAAACTCTAAATAAACATGAGTTAAATAAGTATGGAGTATGTTTTTGGATTATCATTATAAGCATTTACAGAGTACGTATGCCTTTAAAACAAGTGATTTTAAAAGCGTAATTTCCCTTACCAAACCTCTTTCTGAAAAATGTGGAATAAAATGAAGAGTTGGCCCGGTATATATTGGGTTTATGCCCAACCCTTTGTGTACATCTTAGCGTACATTGAGTATAGTAGTATCCTCTAAAGAAATACTTCTTCCTCCTTTTCTCTAGAAATAATTATCACTTTTAAATACATTCTAAAAAATTACGATACTTTTATATTTTATATTATGATAGAAGGTAAATAGAAAAAATTCGAATCCACCCTCAGAGTGTCTAGACAATCTAAAAATCAAAACAAATGCTTATCAATAAATGCAGAAAGGAGTATAAATTAACTCAAATCTTGCAAAATCATAAACAACCCCATCATTTTTACATTTTTATATCGATCGAGTTTCATCAAATTTCAATACAAAAAGACAACATTTCTTGATTGATTACTTTGATACATGATCGGTCCACGTTGAGGTATTAATTTGAGTTTCGCATTATAGATTTAAGTTATCAATGCATTAGAATTTTTTGAAGGTACATAATTACCTAATTCAACATCGAACCAAGCACCATAAAACCCTTCAATATTACTCCTCTAATTATAACTCCTCTATTATTGGATGTATTGTACTAGTATACAAATAGGCTAAATTATACGGGCCCTCAACTAACAAAAACTCTGAACTTAATCACAAATATCCGCTAATATAACTCATTGAAAAAAATTCAAATGAAGTAACCCAAATTTAAGTCCTAATACCGATGATACAATAATAGTTTTAATAATAATAATAATAATGTTTTTTGTGAAATTATTGCACGTACCAACGATAATATTTACTTTTCATCGTTTTAATCTAAAACTATAATCTAATTTACTGCTTCCAAATCTATTATGTGCATATTTGGGGATATCGTTAGAAATTAGAATTAGCATTTTTAGATAAAATATTAATGATGCATATTATTATAAAAACGCTAACGTTATACGCTGTGTGTAGATAGCTTTTTCGTACTAACATTTCTAAACATGCCCTATGTCAACCAATACTAAAAAGAGGGCATTGTCATATTTTCACATCCAATAATTGTCCAAACATTTATCCTCATTAACAACAACAAAAATAAAGAAGGTAAGCTAAAAGTCTATCTTTTTGTCACTTTGACCCCGCAAAAAAAAAGCACTTCGTAAATTAAAAACCCAACCCAAAGGAGAAGAATCCACATTCCGCAAATGAGATAAACCACCGGGAAATTTCTTGAGAAAGATGCTCCTCGGCATTCTGGAATCTTCCGGCAGCTTAGAGAAGCAGACTCGATCGGAAGGAGGGAAGCACGCGATTTCAGCCGAACTGAAGAGGTCAGAACAAGAGGCCCGTTTCTTGGAGGTCAATTTTCTCACGTTTTCTTCCGATTATGTTCAATTTTCATGGTTTTGATCGCTGAAATTCGGAGTCTGGTTGAATTGATCTGTGAATTCTGCAAGATAGATTTATTGAGCAAAAAATAAGAACACCGATTCAACCAAAAACTCAATCTTGTGGTTGTAGGCCTCGGGGAGGATTTAATACTTCAGCCAAAATCCACAATTAGTCTTTCTATTTTATGAGTTGTGCACGATCGGTCCTTCAAATTTCAAAAATCTATGAATACTCTTCCAATTTTATGAGTTGTGCATGATTAGTCCTTCAAGTTGTCATAACTAGTCTTTCAAGTACACGTAAGCCTTCCAAGTGAGGTCCTTTTGACAGTAAACATTAAAAGCTAAATGGAGTACTAATTCCATATAATACGAGTAAATTCCACTAAGTACGACTACTTCGTATTGTATGGAGCTAGTACTCCATTTAGCTTTTAACGTTTACCGTCAAAATGATTTGGAGGGCTGACATGTATTTGAAAGACTATTTATGGACTTTTGGAACTTGATTAACCAATCGTGCATAACTCATAAAGTTGAAGGACTATTTATGGACTTTTGAAACTTTAAAGGACCAATCTGATAAATTTGAAGGGCCAATAGGGGAGTTTAGCCTAATACTTCTAACACGCTTTCTCGCGTGCAAGGGAGATTTGTTTTTGCTCCAACCTTGTATGTGGGCGGCGGTGAGTTTCGAATTCGTGAACTTTTGGTCAATAAAGCAAGCTATGATATTAAATGCAATTTTTATTTAATTAAAGGTCAATAATTGTCTAGTTTGATTTGAAAAAGTCAAATGAATGAATATTCTGGAAGGAGGGAGTATATGTAAAGGCCCAAGTGGAGGTCTTTGGGGTCTCGAGATCCTTTGGGACTCAATGTGGATCTGCTTTTACCTATGAGTCCACTAGTGAGATTGATTATAGTGTACATATGTGAGGAAATACAAATGTCCATTGTTGCCCTTAGTTAAGGGCTTTGGTTAAGAAATTTAAAATAAGAAAGCATTTTTTTGAGTAAATTTCCAAAATGGTATTCAATAACCATGTGTTTTCCCAAATGTAGTTCCCAAAATTAACTAATTCCCAATATGGTACTCGTTAACTAATTTTAAGAAACTAATATAAGGTTTAACGTCTATTTAACGCCGTTTTAACGGATGTTAGTTGGGGGGACTGAATTGAGCATTATTCTCAATTACTGAGTACCATACCAGGAAGTAGTTAGTTTTGAGGACTAATTTGGAAAAACACATAGTTATTGAGTACCATTCTAGGAATTTACTCTTTTTTTGTTAGACAATGCACTCATAACCATTGCTCAAAGGCAGGCACTTAAAATTTTCTCAGTTCTTAAAACTTGAGTTAGCTTTGAAAGTAAACAATTAAATCCAGACATATAGAATGTAGAAACGGTATTTATATATGATGGATATACAATAACATTATATATCTAAATTTATAACATACCACCTCAAACACAGACAAAGATGAATTCTCTTTTATCTAAAAGATGAATTGAGTGACTTTTTAACACATTAATTCTTCCAACATTTTCCACCAAATGCCATGTTTAGAAGCAAGCCTGCCAACTTGAAACTAGAACATCACACCAAATGTCACCTTAAGGAAATAAAATCAATAAAGAAGAAAGAGACTTGGTAGAGTTTCATGCTTTGTGTTTATTATGATTGTCTCAAAAAGTTATACGGAGTATGTTTGTGCGCATTTGGTAAGTTTGTAATGCATACACCCCATCCGTTTAATTTATAAGTCTCACTTAATATTTTGTTTCTATGATTGTTAAGGAATCTTCTTTTTTGATCGCGGCCAAGTTTTTACCTTTTTATATAAGTAGACACGTTGACTTATTTGTACGAATGAAATTTTGTAAGTTTTTACTCCGTAGAAATTACTGAGTTCGGTAGCCATTAACGACTTTGTAGATCTTCTGAAACCAAGCCAATGCAAAACCCTAAAAGAATCTATTCTAATGTGAACATATACACAAACGGAATCTTCTTTTAAAAAAAGCAAATGCAAAGCTCAATACCAATATCAATCCGATGTCTTAGAAGGAAGCATTAATGCAAAGATTTTCAATGACATTATACTATCACCTTTTTCCAGGAGGAATTGGAACAGCTGGTCACGATGGGAAATGCCTCGGCTGCTTGTAACGAGTAAGAGAACACATAGATATTCAATACACGTAACGAGTGTTATGCTTTACAACAACAACGAAAATCCATTATAATCCCAACCCTTAATGCATTGCTGCGTTTATTGTCCAAAACTTCGTAGAAAGTAAAAAAAGCAAGGGGAGTTTAATGTGTCATTTTGATTTAATCCAATGTGCCCGAAACCAAAACATTGTTAATGATGATTGTTTTAGCTCCATTGGCAATGGACGGGAGATATGCTTTGTCTAACTTTATTACTTTGTGTGGACACCAGACTTTTGCTTAACATGGAAACAAGACCAGATCCACTACTCCCACTGTAAGCCATTCTTGATTTTCCTAAAGGATGTGAAGGCTTTAGATGGCTCTGTTTATATCTTGATGTATAGAATTATAGAGTTGTTTTTAGAAAACTAGAAAGTTGATGGGAAATTCGAAATGTTGAACCAAATTTAAATAATTCATTTTTTTTATATAAAAAAACCTCAAATGCTCCGTATATAGCAAGATGTAGACTAGTCCCTCGAATAACCAGCTCCACCCAAACAAACCACAACTTTTTAAACGAAATAACCCCGCATCTCTATGGTGGAATATGGATACATAGCACGAGGTGACTTCATTTTTCACATACATTTAGCCTTGGAATATGGAGCTATGTTGCATGAATTTTTCCAATAAATGCTACTTCATGTCCCTAAAATGTTCCCGTTTGGATACTTGGGGATGTCCGGACACCCAAATCCTTTATAAAACTTGGAAATATTGGCGTTTTCATGTTTCCAACCCCATCCTCGTCTCGGTGCAACTTAGCTGGATAGAATCTTGGTTGGTGACACACAATGTTAGTGTAGCTTAATATCAATCCGTATTCTATACCGAGTTTCTTTATCTAAATTTCCTGACAGAACGAATGGCCCGACAAGTCCTTCTTGGGATCTATGGTTTGAAGGGGTACCTGATAAATCTCCTTGTGGGTGCTGCATAGTTTGATTTCCATTGGCTTTTTTTTTCCTGAAGAAATGTCATCATCTGTTGGAGGGTGGCTTTAAAGTTCCCATCTTTAGACTTTTTTTAGGGAGAAATTAGACTCTGGGAGCAAATCCCAAAATGTGCAGGAAATGTTTCTCATTTTTTGTTAGCGTGGAAAGTAGAAGAACATCACAATGATGCGAGACTTTGTTTCTATCACATTGTCAGTTGTTAGAAGGTCAGTGAATTAGGTGGCTTAAATGTTGGCTCAAGCGCCTGATTCTCACTCTGATCGCTTGGAGTGGGTCTTTGTCCCTCCATTTATGTATGAGACTTTGTGCTCCGATTTGAATTAATATATTTCTGATGCATTTTCAAAAAAATGATATCATTATTTCCTTTTGAGAAATTTAGCCTTAGAGATGCATTTCTTGTTGTTTACTTGGTATCTTATGAAAATGCATTTCTTAAATGGCTATGTTAAGTCGCTGCTTCTTTTTTTATTAATGAAAGAATGTTTTTATTTCATTAATTGAAATCATAGTTTTAAAAACCGGACCGGACCGGCCGGTTCGGACCGTGAACCGGCGAACCGGTGGCCCAACCGGTCCGGTCTGGCACCTTGGACCGCATCTTGCTTTGAACCGCTACGAACCGGTGCGAACCGCGGAAAACCGGCCGGTTCTCCGGCCAAACCATTTAATTTTTGCAAATTTTTGGTCAAAAAATGTCACCACACACGGATTCGAACACAAGACCTCATGCTACTAAAGTTGAATCCCTAACCATCTCAACTAAACTATATTTGTGTCATAAGTTCACTTTAATAATCTTTATATTACATTATTAACAAAAAGTTTAAAGATTTCTTTTCATTTTAAGAACTTTTAAAAAATAATATTATAGCTATGATTTAAACTCAGAATTATTGATATAATTGATACAATTACAAATATTATGCAAAGATTTCATTTCAGTGTTTTTAATATTAGATAATTTATTTGAAAAATAATAAAATTGACTCTTTGTTAATAAAATGGTTTATATTGTTTTTTAAATATGTAAATTTTATTGTTAAACTTAGTGACATAATTGAAGTAAATTAATATAGATTTGGTCAAATGTTATACATTATTTACTCTAAATATTAATATATATATATATATATATATATATATATATATATATATATATATATATATTTAAAAAATGTTTAAACCACCGGTTCGACCAGTGAACCAGTACCGAGACCGGTTCGGTCACCGGTCCGGTTTTGAAAACTATGATTGAAATAGTAGCAACGCCTTAATATAGTATTTGAATTCTTTAATATGGCTTATTTCCATGATGAAAATTGGCGAGCTGTTGAAGTAGCTTGCCATCTACAAGGAGAAAACAATAAAGGTATATTTACGGTGTGGGAGCATGTCACTATGTAAGAAATACTAGTAGTTTATAATTTTTAGTATTCAATAGAAAAAATAGATGTTTACGCATTTAAATATATTTTTTATTAAATTCTAATACGGACGAGTAATAGTGCACACGATATCAAAATACAAATTTTGAGAATCCTTCATTCCTTCCATTTTTTCTAAAAATATAGTTTAGAATATAAATGGATATGTTTTGATTTTGTGACTCATGCCAACACGCTATCATATACAAAGTTATTATAAATGAAGATTTTGGTCCAACCGTTTAGGTTCTACAGATTGTTGAGAGATAAAAAATATCATCACTCCCCAGTAACCCTAGTAAGTACATGTTCATATTTTTTTACTAGCAATAACAATTTTTGGTTATGTGACTTCTTGTTGAGTGAAATAGTTTAAAGAGTATACTAAGAAAGAAATCAAAGATGCTAAGAGGGTGTTTGGTACTACAGTTGATTCTTAGAAAAACAAAAGCCCTAACCCAGAAGCCAAAAGCATTTAATCCCAATTTTGTCAAAAAGCCCTTTTGCACTCTATTTTGCACTTTGAACTCATACGCCATAAGCTGATATAGTTTTGCCAAACACACAAAAGTGCTTTTGGACAAATTTGAAACTCAAAAGTTGCTCTCTAACGTTGTGCCAAACACCTTCTAAATACAAGTGAGACAATTATTAATGTGATCTTCGAATTTATCTACAAATTTATCTCAAAGGGCACCATTGCCAAACAAGCCTTGTAAAGCCTCCAAACCACCGTACTCATGAAGGAGAATCTCCTTTGGAATATACTTCCTCCGTCCCGTTATATTCGTCCACTTTTGACTTTTGGAACTGTTCATCTAAGCACTTTGACTCATCAAATTCTCTCAATGTGTAAGCCTAAATATAGTCATGTGTGATCTTGTTTGATTTGTCTTAACATATAGATTATTAATATATAATTTCTATAATTTTTCAATATACAAATTACAAGATAAAATGGATTAAAAAAGTGTATTGGATGGTGTATAAAAATGAAAGTGGACAAATACTCTGGGACGGAGGTAGTACTCATTTGGGGGAGGAGCTAGGGGTAGAAAATAGTTCTTTGTCGCATAACAATCTAAGGTGCCTAAATGCATTTGGGTTCCATAACAATCTAAGGTGCCTAGAATCTTTCAAAATGCCATGCATATTATTTGTTTTGATTTTTGGTTCCATTTTCAGTTTTTGGTTTCATGCTAACTTTTTTTGTTTAGTTATACTCCCATTTATCCCTTTATCTCATTTTAAATTATTTGATTTCTTTTTTTGTCCGTCTCGAATTACATTGGATGTTTCCTATTATGGTACGCTTTTATGGGTAGAATACCTAAGCGACCATTCAAATAGTTCCACTATAAGAATATGCCAGATATGCAATAGACACCTTTTCATCGCAGATTCGAGAAAAACCGTTGTAGATCCATAATCTGCTACGTATTGACCCCGTCACAAATTAGTGTTCGCCAAACCAACATATGCGACATAAATTCTAAAAAAATTTATATTTTTCAAATCTTGAAGAGTTATATGATGACATTTGAAATCTTGTGTTCATGTTGAATCCTGAAGAGCTATTAGATGAAATTTTGGATCTTCAATGTTGCACTACTGCTACCCCACGAGTGTTGCTGAAGCCACTGCCATTGGTTTTTCTTCCATTTTTTATTTTTAGTGTTGAGAGTATTTTCTATAGAATTTTTGTTTGTGTAAGAAGGGAAAGTTTCCCTAAAAAATTCATTGTTGTGATGTAACGAACTTAGACTATGTTTCGTGTTTGATTTCACACATGTTGATTGTTTGTGTGATTTACTTTTCTTGTGCATATGGGATAGGGGTGAAGATTTGTAGGCTCATACATTTCATTTAATTGAGTTTAAGAGCAATTTTGGATGCTCATTGTCATTTTTTCTCTTCTTTAATTATGTGCGAAAGTCAAAATATGTAATATAAAACAGGATAGAGGGGTATAATTTAGTCAAAAACTAATTTTGGAAGAAGAATTATTAAGGTGTATATTTGATCACGATTGACCTGGTCAAACGGACTTTAACAAGGAAAAGACACAAGAAAGTAAAATACACAAGAGTGACCTAGACCTTGAAAGAATTTTTGTGTCTGAATTTATATTTTTTCCTTATCACTCTATCTCGAGAGTGTACAAGTTTGTGTGAGTGTGAATGAATGTCCCTCCTCCCTCCATTACAACATATTTATATAGAGTGAAGGTAGGGATGGCAACGGGTCGGGTTCGGGTCGGATAGTACTATACCCGAACCCGACCCGACTTTAAAAACCGAAACCCGAACCCGACCCGAAACCCGACTTTTTAAGCCAAAACTCGAACCCGACCCGATCCCGACATTCCAACCAAAAACCCGAACCCGACCTGAACCCTACCCGAACCCGACTTTTAACTAATAATCAATTCGGCGTACCCCAATAATTTTAAAAAGATTACATCTAATTTTTTTTTGTGTCTCATTTTTTTTATTAAGAATTTATAAAAATGATTATAAAAGACATACTTGATATAGTAGCACTTTGTCAAGAGATTATACGGAGTGCTCATTATATCCATAGATAGACTTTTATGTTATAAAATATTCGGGTTTGAGTCGGGTCGGGTTCGGGTTCGGGTCGGTCGGGTAAAATAATAAACTCACACCTGACCCGACCCGATGTCGGGTTCGGGTAAAAAATTTCGGGTCGGGTTCGGATTATTTTATTCTCGGTTCGGGTTCGGATATTTTAGTGGTCGGTCGGGTCGATTAAGCTCGGGTTCGGGTTGAATTGCCATCCCTAAGTGAAGGGGGTCAAATAAGGTAACTAGCTACTACTCTACCACAAGCCTAGCACCGGTCATTAGCCATACATGGAAACAACCTCTTGACCTGATGCTCATTAATTCAATAATTAATGAGCGTCAATCTAGCCATTGCCTAGCCGTTGCATGATGGGACAGAATCTTCGCTCTGCAATAAATGGCAGGGGCAGAGTAGTTCGCCACACATACTCCCTCATCTCGTTATCCCCTCTAGTTCGTCGTCATTGAGATGCCCCGGGCCCACACAAAGAGTTGTCTTCTGATAGTCTTTTATGCATAAGCCAAGCAAATTGGGTCATGCCAAAAATATGACCGATCACTTGCAGAAGTGGAAATGACTGATCACTTTTCCAATGGTTCTAGGGTCTTCCCCAACGTTTTGAGTTCGTGATCGGTCATGATTCGATCGATCAGTTTTCAAGTCTGGGTTGGGTATAAGTTATACCCCTTAAGAGTAAGACCAGAGTTTGATTTCTGACAACTACGTTAGGATACAACTATATTAAACCTA
Source organism: Cuscuta campestris (assembly GCA_900332095.2). Lineage (NCBI taxonomy): Eukaryota > Viridiplantae > Streptophyta > Magnoliopsida > Solanales > Convolvulaceae > Cuscuta > Cuscuta campestris. The sequence goes on along the minus strand of OOIL02006874.1, from coordinate 933,828 downwards.
TGACCTTCGTAATTATCAGATGCAAACTCTATTTTTTCATCAATTTGCGATCAAAATATACTTTATCTCCTCTCACTGACCGTCTAACCTGGTTTGAAAGGGTCTCGGCTATCTCTTTTTTGTTCTTTTGAAACCAAACACGCCCTTGGTAACCACTTGTAGACGTCGTTCTATACCACGTTTTCAGTGCAAATACAAATGGAGCAAGTAAAACACTTTTGCTACCCCTTTGATGCCAAATGTCCAATTGAGCCGTTTCTTCTTTGCGTCAGGTACCGTCTTCACCTCTGGCACCGATACTATCGAAGCTCCCTCTATAATAAGCCTTAATCGGAGGGCATAAATCACCGCTCCGGCAAACACAAACCTCAGTTCAGATTTTCTGCCGACAAGAAAATGTTGAAATCCCTCAATTTCTCCGTTTCTGCCGGTTCGCCGGCGAGTTTTCGTGCTCCGAAACCTCTCTCGGTCCCCTGCTCCGGCTCTGTCCGGTTCCCGGCGAAGGTATCCGGGCAGAAGACGGGGTCGATAGCTAAGGTCTGGGTTTCGGATCTGGATTCGACTTCTCCGGTTCTGGCGTCGGACAACGGGTCGGGAGGCAGTGTGCTGGCCGCCGCGGGGGACGCGCTCTCGGCCGCAATAGAGGTGGACACCGTGACGGAGGCGGAGCTGAAGGAGAACGGGTTCCGGAGCACGAGGAGGACCAAGCTGGTGTGCACAATTGGTCCGGCCACGTGCGGGTTCGAGCAGCTGGAAGCGCTGGCCGTCGGCGGGATGAATGTGGCCCGAATCAACATGTGCCACGGGACCCGTGAGTGGCACCGGATGGTGATCCACCGGGTCCGGCGGTTGAACGAGCAGAAGGGGTTCGCCGTCGCCATCATGATGGATACTGAGGGCAGTGAGATCCACATGGGTGATCTTGGCGGCGCTTCCTCTGCCAAAGCTGAGGTATCAAAGTTTACCTTTGTACATTTACATTTTGCAGTAAATAAACAAAAAATGTGGAGCTTACTTTATTTTGCTTTTCTACTACTTTTCTACCTTATTAGCTTATTTGTTATTAAATGAAAGATAAGTTATCTGAAGATATTTATAGTAAAAAGTGAGGAATAGTTTTGTAATTAATCTGATCAAAATGAAAAAATTTAAAAAAATATTGATTAAAAAAATAAATAAATAAGTAAGACCTACTTATTTATATTGACTTATAAGCACTTTATAAGTCAGCTTTTTAGTACCGAGAAACACGCCGTCAGCTCATTAAGAACTTAAAAGCAGTTTATAAGTAGTTTTGACCGGGGCTTATAACCACTAAGAAACACCCACATTACATCAATCCCATTTTAAAGAAATGAGTTTAAAATGTTTTTGTCACTCATTCATATGAGGATGTTTTAAACATATACTCTCTTATTATATTCAGTATTGAATATGAAATGAAAAAGTGGACGACTAATTTCGGACAAATCAGAAAAATAAAGTGGACGACCAAATCGGGACAGTGCGAATAATATCTAAGTTTAGTTGAATTCTTAAACTTGAACCCAAGTTTATTAAAAGTTTAGGCCATTTGCTAAAGATCGAAAAACTTTATGAAATACATGATCCAAAGTCTGTTCTTTTCTACTCCGTTGTACTTATTTTCAATCAAGGTTTACACTTTTAAGTAAAAATGACAACCGACCTTCAGCCGTTGTGATGAAAGGTTGTTTATTTATGGAGATTTTTTGCTTCCGGCTTCTTTTTAATGTGAGGGATTAAATTTGAAAGCTTGCAGGATACCGCTAGTCATTTGTAGCCATGGTTCAATCTCTTTCTGTTGCTCCTTGTGTGGGAGTTTAGTCAAAGCTAGTTAACTCTGAACAGGAATAATATGAACTTGCAACCTCTTGTTTTTCAGGATGGAGAAATCTGGACGTTCAGTGTTCGAGCATTTGATTCAACCCAACCGGAGAAAACAATTAATGTGAATTATGAGGGATTTGCTGAAGGTTAATGAAGTTTTCTGAATCCATGCAAAATATATGCCTATTTTTCTGTAAAGCACTAATAGTGGCTTTCGGTGTTTTGGTTAGAATCATCTAATGAATAATGTAGGGAGTTTGCTGTTTTATAATCTGTTTATACAGATGTGCAAGTGGGGGATGAGCTGCTAGTTGATGGTGGAATGGTGAGGTTTGAGGTGGTTGAGAAAATCGGTCCAGACGTTAAGTGTCTTTGCACAGATAGCGGTCTTCTGTTGCCGCGGGCTAATTTGACATTTTGGCGCGATGGAACTTTAGTAAGAGAGCGAAATGCTATGCTCCCTACAATTTCTTCAAAGGTTGGTGAATGTCTTCTTGTACTTTCGTATGTTTCCTTGTTATAATTAGCTACGTACCCACTCATTATGGACGAAAAGATTATGTTCTAAACATGGAATATATAATAGTACAATTGCAACCTAATGTGTTTTTTACTCTTATGGGCAAGATACTATAAATGTGCTTGTAGTTGTAATGATGTCGTTTATGGATTCTATAGCTTCTATTTAATGACACTTAATTTGAGATTTGCGCATGTGAAGTTACTTAAACTTTTATTACTTGTTTGTTTAAGCACTTCATGTTGACAGTTTTCGTTGTTAGATCAATCCTTTTATTCTATTGATATATATCTTTATTTATCGATTGTAAAGTTGTTAATGGGATTGGCAATTTTAATTTAGTTTGTATGTTTCATTTGCTTTTGTCAATGGTTTTGTACGCCTCATTCGGTTTTCTTCGTGAAATAATGGTAAGTTTTACCAGTAAAGCAGAAGCCTTTACTAAAAGATAGAAAAAGAATGTTTTTACTTGTGTCTTGGTCAGTTAGTTTGGATATATATATATGTGTGTGCAAATCTTTTAACAATGCATTTGTCCTTAATTATAGAAAGTAGAATCTAAGAGTACGAAATCGTCATAGTATGTAATCTCTAGCTCATAAATTTATTTCCATTCAGGATTGGCTGGACATTGACTTTGGGATTGCAGAGGGTGTTGATTTTATTGCAGTATCATTTGTCAAGACTGCCGAAGTCATTAACCACCTGAAAAGTTACATTAAAGCCCGCGCTCATGATCAGTCAGTCCGCAGTTTCCTTTTATATTTCTGAATCATAAGAATAAACTATACTTAAGTTACTCTCACCTACGTGTTTTTTTTGGTAATGGTCAATTGCTATCCCCTCTTAGGAATAGTCTCTCTACTTCCAGGTAGGGGTAAGGTCTATGTACACTAACCCTCCCTCCCCAGACCCCCCCCCCCCAAGATCCTTCGTTGTGTGGGATTCCCCAGACCCCCCATACCCTTAATATTATTGGTTCAAGACTTTGAACACCAAAATCTACTCTTGAAGCGCTTTACCATAATCCCCGCGCATTTAGGGGATTAACCCAACAAGTATTGAAACTCTTTCTTCTTATTGACTACATAGCCGAGTAAATGACTGTTTATCTACTACACATGGCTGCAGTGATATTTCTGTAATCGCAAAGATTGAGAGTATTGACTCATTGAATAACTTGGAAGAAATTATTCAAGTGTCGGATGGAGCTATGGTGGCAAGAGGGGACCTTGGTGCCCAAATCCCATTGGAGCAAGTCCCAACGGTGCAGGAAAAGATTGTTAAGCTCTGCAGACAGCTAAACAAACCCGTGATAGTCGCTTCCCAGTTACTCGAGTCTATGATTGAGTACCCGATTCCCACTAGGGCTGAGGTGGCGGACGTTTCAGAAGCAGTGATGCAAAGGGCAGATGCTTTGATGCTGTCTGGAGAGTCTGCCATGGGGCTGTTCCCTGATAAGGCTTTGTCTGTGCTGAGAACTGTGAGTTTGAGAATTGAGAGGCAGTGGAGAGAAGACAAGAAACATGAAGCAATGGAACTGCCTTCCATTGCCTCTTCTTTTGGAGATACCATATCAGAAGAAATCTGCAATTCTGCTGCCAAGATGGGTAAGAGAAATCCACTCCTTCCGTTTCATAAAAAACATGCTACTTTTTTATGAGTAAATTCCATAAATGGTCTCTAGTTAGAGCATCTCCAACCATATAATGTGTATAATATGATCGGTAAATGATATTTTACCTAATGAATAATGTTATATCAATTCATTTTTTACCAATCACTCCAACCGTATTTGGTTTATTATACGTATTTATAATATTTTATTATAATCAATTACTATTTTATTGATTTTAGATTTTATCTATTTCAACAAGTGGTGGGAGATGGAAGATGAGTCATCATTATATTCATTAATACTTTTACCAATTGAGTAGGAGTTGCTAAAGATAGCAACTCCAGTTGTCATTTTGCCAAACTTGGCATTTTTTTACCAAGTGGGTTGGAGCTCAAAAAAATGAATAAGAATTGCTATAAATGAATAGTAATTGGCATTTTGCCCATTTACCTAGTGCATTGGAGATGCTCTTACAGGTTAATTTTCATATTTGGTCTTTAATTCTAAGATATTACATAAATAATCCTCGATTTTTTGAAAATTATTCCATAATCGTTCTTCCAGGGACTATATGTTTAAAATTTATTTTGCCGTATTTGGGTTAAAAGACTATTTATGGTGAAAATAGAACACCATTTATGTAATACCTTAGAATTGGGAACTAAATATAGTAGAAAATTACCTGTATTTAGAGACCTTTTATGGAATTCACTCTTTTTTAAAAATACGCTGTCATGTTTTATTCCCGTTTTCGCGTTTGGTCTGATGTGTGGCCAGTTAAATATTGCAGCTAACAAAATGGAGGTTGATGCTATTTTTGTGTACACCAAAAAAGGGCACATGGCCTCCCTGTTGTCGCGTTGTCGCCCAGATTGTCCCATCTTTGCGTTCACAACGACAACCTCAGTGCGCAGGCGCCTGAACCTGCAATGGGGTCTGATCCCCTTCCGCCTGTGCTTCTCGGACGACATGGAAAACAACCTCAACAAGACATTCTCCCTCTTGAAGGCCCGCGGCATGATCAAAACTGGTGACCTCGTCATTGCTGTTTCAGACATGCTCCAATCTGTCCAGGTTATGAATGTTCCTTAAATTTGCCCCCACCGATGACAATACAGATGATTTTCATCTATTTAGGTATAAAGTCAGGACCATGCTAGGGTGCTACCGCATGGGTGCTACCATGGGTGCACCCATGCTTCATACAGATAAACACAGACGATAATTGTCTGTGCGACACAGACAATTATCGTCTGTGTTTGTGTGTGTGAAGCATGGGTGCACCCATGGTAGCACCCATGTGGTGGCACTCTAGCATTTTCCATAAAGTCATCTGTATTGTCATCCATGGAGGCATGGGTGGTGGGTTCGTGACATTTTCTATATAAAGAAAAGTGTTAAAGTTCAAAGTGTGTTTGTTGAGGTACTCTGTATTGTTGCAAGAATTTGTGTTTCTAGAGACAAGATTATGTGCTTACATTTTCTCTAAGTTTTACTGTTTTTTATCCATGTTTTTATACCATAACAGTAAAAAAAAACTCAAAGAGAGATCTAAAATATTCAAAAATATCCTTTTCCTGTTAAAATTTGTTGGAAAAAAATGTGCATGAGCCCTCGTGATTTTCTATTTGATTGACCCTTCTTTTCGGGTTGAAAATCTTTAGAAAAAAATGTGCTTCGGTCTATCGTGTGATTTCTACTATGATTGACCGTTGACAATGAATGCATTAGTTTGACAAATGAGTTGTGGCAATATACTCCGAGAGACTATGATTGTTTGTCTATAACAAAAATGTTATAAATTGCTCTCTAACTGCTTAATGTTAGCGTTTTGAAAATAAGTTTGGCCTCGGTTTAGATATTAGTGTTAGTGTTTTCAAAATATTATCTAACCATAGTATTTAGTGTTGACGTTTTCATAATTAATATGCATTATTAAAATTTTACTCAAAATACATAACACTAATTGAAAATGATGTTCCAAAACAAGACCTTGTTCTTTATATTTTACAATGGAAATTGTTGTTTTAATTTTAAAAGTTATTTTAATTATCTTTTTTTTTAACTTTTCCAATTTCAGATAGGCATGGAGAATGTAAACTTTTGAGTTGTGTTTTTGTTGTCTTAAGGTTCACATGAGAATTATAGATCTTGTCATACTTTTATGAGCTTACAAGTAAATCTTTTTTCTTTTACAAAAATTTTAATTCTTACATGTTATTTTTGTAGTATGATCATTAAAATGAGCATGGATAAAAAAACCACATAACCATTTGAGCAGATTTTCAGCAATTCAAAACAATGACTTGTTTAATTGGTGGATAGCTTTTAAAATTGCTTTAGACTCTTCAACTATTATTAACTTTATGACCATGCATGTCAAAACCACTATTCGTGCTACATGTTTGGTGAATGTAATTCAATACATTAGCTAAAGACTAAAGTAAGTTATAATGGTTACAATGATAATATTTTAACCCTTTGAATTTAATTGTCTATTTTTTTAAAAATTACTAAATACTAATATTGATTGAAGGAGAGATATTAAAGTACCAAATCAATTATTCTGATAAATTTGATAATAGGGGTTTTATTAAATAATTAAAGTTCCACCAATATAATATATGTATTGAATAGACTAGGAAAAATAGATATGATAACAACCTAAAATAAAAAGTTTCTCCATAGAATAGTTTACTAATTTCCTATTACTCCCATTGCCTTGTAGTTAGAGTGTTTGGAGCAATTTTTTAACTTAATTTTAGCATTTCAGATAATTATTTTAATTTTGAAAAACTTGAAATTAAACTTAACATTATTTTTGGATGACTTTTTCAAAACGCTAGATCTAAACACCAAAGTTGTTGCTTAATGACTATTGCGTTCCTTTAACTTTCACATTTCAAATTTTGTTCTATAAATTGCAATATCAATTCCTCATATATAAATGAGTAAAAATATAACTACTTTCTGATTTCCCAAATGAAATTCACTAAGACTTCGCGAGGTATTTTTTTTAAAAAAATTATTTTATTCAAAAATTTGTACAGAAGTAAAAAATTTACATATTAAATAAATTTTATAATACATATAATTTGTTAAATAGTCTAATAAATCAAAATGTAAGGCAAAGGCTTGTCATATATAATGTATATGAATTGTATTATATTATATTGCAGAGCATATTATATTTTATAAATTTTAATCACAACGATTCTTTTGACCTTGGAATCTCGAATCAAATTATGACCCAGAACCCGGGGCACATACGGTGCTCCGTATGTAAAATTGATGTTCTTACCCCCTAATCCCTCCTAAACCCTACTCCCCCCTCTCCATTTTGCGGATTGGCTACAATATTTATTGTAGCCAATCAGTAGTTTTCTTAAATTTTCAAAATCAATGTGGACAATACATGCCACAACGTCAAATTTTAATTCTTTTTTTCTCTATTTGTACTTTAAAATTGATAAAATTATATAGTTTTGTCATATCTTATTTTATACTATATGATTTTTGAATATGAATATAAACTTTGTTTTTAAATTGACGCCACATTTAAAATGATTTAGATTAAAAATAATTTTATTAAAAAATCATAATTTACACCAATTATGTATCAAACAGGTAATATTTTAGAGTCATACTAGAGGTAAATGAAAATAGGGCACATTTGTACACCAGATAAACATAAACATCTAATGTATGTGATCACAGATTCTAAATATCTATATTTGTTGGTGTACATATGAGTATCCCATTTTGATGTACTCCTAAAGTTGTTCAATATTTTAATCTTCCAACTCTAGATTTCAGTCAAAATTTAGACAAGAAAAAAGTGTTTTTATTTTTCTTTAAATAAAAAAATAAAGGTTGTGGTTAGACGTGTAAGATAAACTATAATTCACTTGCTTCTCAAGGAGCATTGTCACATTTCCGTGTAGCGTAGAGCACACTTTTCATAATTTCATTTAGACTCTTTTTGGCGGTAATACCTGAGTTTGATTCATGACAATTGTGCTAAAAAACAACTATATTAAAAATATGGTCTCTGTAAATATCATGTGCAAGCTCAACTTTTAATCACAAATCTGTAATTAAAATATACTCCGTAATTTATCTTTTTTTAGTGACCGTTTAGACGAGTGTTAAGGGGATGGGTTCATACTTTTTTTTCTATATAAAGCATAATCTTCTGTTCAGTGCAATCCAGAGAGAGAGAGAGGGCCCTTGGGAAAGAGTCCAATCTAAAGATCTTTCACGGGTCCCACACACCTTTTATTGGCGTCGGTAACTGCAACTTCGCCGTCGCAGCGCCGGCAAATTCCTTTCTTCTCAATTGCGAAGTCCCTGCTTCCGGTTTACCTCATCGCCGTCACGTTTTCCTCCGTTATAGTTCCTTGCCTGAACCTCACTCTTTCTTTCTCCTTCCTCCTTTTCTCCTTCATAACAGGAGGAATTTTCATGTTTTCTCTGGCGGAATTGTAGCCGATTCTCGCCGCTCTGATCATCTCGTCGATGATTTGATGTTTCATGTTTGTGATTTAACTGGAGGATAATGATCGGAGAAAGCTTATTGAATTTTGTTTAGTTCTCCTGATTCTCTCTGTTTGTTTTTTGGGATAGAACATTTGTGGTGTCAAATCTGATAGCTAGAGCTGGCGTTCTGGTTTTGATTTGAAGGACTGCTTCGTGTTTCTGTCAATATTTACACTGTTCAGGTGTGACGACAGAGGATCGGAACTGCGATTTCTGCAACTCTGCAGAGAGCAATGACGGTGACGAAGATTATGCCGATCGGTTCACAGGCTTACGGAGCAGCATGTGCTAGGAACGACTCCGGTAGGCCGATTTCGAAATCTCGATTCAAGAGACTCTTCGATTTCCCTAGCGTGCTGCGGAATTCATCTGGGGCGGAGAAGCTCGCGCCTGCCGCCGTAGCTGGCGGCGAGGTTCCGTACGGTAAGGGAGGATTTTCAACTATAGCTGCCGAATTCGAGCCGAGCTCGATTTGCCTGACGAAAATGGTTCAGAATTTCATAGAGGAGAGCAATGAGAAGCAGACGCCTAAAGGCCTGAAATGCGGGCGCAGCCGCTGCAATTGCTTCAACGGAAAAAGCGACGACAGCTCCGACGAAGAATTTGACTTCACTGACTTCCGGTCTGCCGATTATGTCCGAAATCCTTCCTTTTGTGCCGACTCGTCCGATTCTATCAAGGTTCGTTCAATTTCCAATTCCAATTATATCTATTCACAAATCAATTTCACGATCAATTCTCTGATAGCCGATTGAATTTTCATTTTTCAATTCAGAGTCTGGTTGTTTGTGCGAGCCCGGCGGAGAGAAACTTGTTAGCAGAAACCTCCAAAATCGCAGAGAAGAACAAAGCCTTCTTCAAGAGTAAAGAAGATTCCCGGAAAATCGTTGCCGACGGCCTCCGATCTCTAGGCTACACCGCCTCCATCTGCAGATCCAAATGGGAAAAGACCTCCAAAATCCCAGCAGGTGTCTACGAGTATATCGATGTAAAAGTCGAAGGAGATAGAGTGTTGATCGATGTAGATTTCCGGTCGGAGTTCGAGATCGCGAGGTCGACGGGAGGTTACAAGGCGGTTTTGCAGTCTCTGCCGTTCATTTTCGTCGGAAAACCCGACCGGCTTCTGCAGATCGTGTCGATCGTGTCGGAGGCGGCCAAGCTGAGTTTGAAGAAGAAGGGGATGCACATCCCGCCCTGGCGCAAGGCGGAGTACATGAAAGCCAAGTGGCTCAGCCCTTACACCCGCACTCCGCCGCCGCGAGCCGAGCCGGTAGCGGCTAGGGACGGGATCCAAGCGGAAGCCGGGAGCGAGTGCGGGGAATTAGATCTGATTTTTGGAGAAAAAGAGATGTTCCTGGCTAATGACGAGAAGGCGACATCGGCTCTCTCGCCGCCGTCAAAGAAGCCGGAGGTGATAAGATGGCAACCGCCGGAGATAAAGCCAAAAGGGTGTGAGAAAAGAAACCAGTTCGTAGCCACCGGGTTGGCGGCCCTCTTCAAGGAAAAGTCCTAAAAAAATATACGGAGTAAATAAATTATACGGAAATTGAAAATTCCAACATGACTACCCGGTAATTTTTTCAAAAAAAAAAACATATAGGGAGAGATGTATGCAATATAATCGGAAACATTTTTACCACTTAATTAAGTTAATTTTTTTGTGCCTTGTTTTTTTTGTTGAAAGTTGTAACTTGGAGGGTGTTACGTTCCACCATGTAAAGAACACATAACCCCCATGTATTATACTACTTTCAACATACAATAAGATATACCGATTATTGAATACATTTTAAAAATACAGTCTTAAAATTCACGTAAGAAATAGATTTTGTCATATATTTTCTATAAACTCATACGTTAGATCGCTTTAACAAGGTTCATTATACACAATTCTTTTATGTACCAAAATTTATTAAAAGACACGAGTCTAAGAATCACAAATAAATTGTCTAAAATACAATTTATAGTCATTAATTTAATTTAAATAAATTAATACGAAGTAATAGAACAAGAAGTTAAGAATTACGTATTCAAAAACAATGAATTTACAAGATCTAGAGTAGTGTTTCGTAGCATGTTTGACTTCATTTGCAAAACAACTGACTAATAGAGCAAACAAAAAGTTATCTAATAGCTTGAAAATAACATTGGAATCATTAATACTAAAGCCAAATTTGATTGATCGTATTTTTTAAAATCACATTTCCATAACTTTTGTAGTTAATCATGAATTTAACTTAGCATCTATCATTGCTCTTTGGTCCAAGCAAGAGTTTTCTCTTTTACGCATAGTTGCCCCCGAAATTGCTAGTTGTACAAAATTTCTAAACTCATCATATAGAATCATCTCAATTCTAGGTGAAGTAAGCATGTGGCCACATTTTTAAGGCGATCACAACTTGAGTTTGTTCATTCCTTAGCTTTCGATATCTCAAAATATGTGTGATATCTTTGCTCAAAAAACACCTTGGCTACTAATCACCCCTTGAACAACCAAACAAACCACCAAAGTTGAATGATCTAATGAGTGCATGCCATAATTAAAACATACACTTAAGAAAAAGGCCCATCCCGTCACCACACGTCATTGCCTTATCAAGCCCTCCTCGACCCAATTTTCAAAATCACAACCCCTCTCCTAGGTAAACGAGTACCACTCATTCTCAAAGCAAATAGGATCACATTCGAACAAACGTCGAATTAAAATCCTTAGTTGTGGGATAGAGATAAGGGCTCATCCCTTCTTACATGGCTAGTGAATCGATGATCTTAGCTTCAATGTTAGAAGCAACTCCCAATACGTCTGCCTATGATCCCTCACTGGATTGCCATAAAAATTTATGAATCTTCAGGGGCAACAATTTCAAAAAAAAAAACACCACGATATAAACATGAAATTTGGAAAAATTGATAAGACTACCAGTGCGACTCTCCCTTCAAAGAAAAGCAAACCCCCCACGTTTCCCCAAAACTACTGACGGCGAACAATTTATCAAATATTAACTTCAACCGAACAAATCAACACGCAATCAAAACATGTTACTTTCTATAAGAAAAATAAAAGGGAGACGCAAGGTCCATCACACCTTCAACTGTGTGTCGGCCTAACCCACGGTATTTCCACCTACAATCTAACATTGTTTTTCGTAAAGGGTTCTTTTTTGGGACACGTTATAATATGGATGGAGAAGATATGCAATGGCATTTGTGGGCTGTTCCAAACGTACTGGACTCCGCATTGGGTCCAATAACAGTAGCACCTGTGTCTTCACGAAAGCCATACTTTGATGCAATAACAAAGCCCATAAAATTTAAACAGCGGCCCATAACCTTTTAATTGAATATGCTTTTTTCCGGGGACGACCAACTGAGGGAGAAAAATGCAGAAAAGAGATAATGGCAAGCAAGGCGGAGGATCTGGCGGCGGCTCCGCCACTCCGGCGTCGAGGAGAGGCCGTCCGTTCGGCAGCGTCGCAAATAACCCCTCAACGTCCGGTGAAGCGGCTGCTGACGCAGTAGCACCTCCGACTCTCCTCGGTCCCTCCCTCCAAGTTCACTCCGCTTTCGCTGGTGATTCCTTCGTAAACCCTAGCTTGAACGCACATTCAATTGTCATACCCGCCGAATTTCATTTATTATTTTCCCATTATTTTGTTTAACAAATGGAATATATCGTTCTGCTAGAACCCTAATTCTGCACAAAATATAGGGACTTGAATTAAACACATCTGTATTTTACATGTATTCATCAGCAAAACTGTTTTTTTTTTCTGACTGTAAATAGCTTGACTTCTTAATTGGCTTCAGCTAAATGACATAGCTCCTCCTGAAGGTTGAATGGTGTAAGTGTGTAAGGACATATTTTAATAAAAATGAGTATTTTTTTAATCTCATTTTGAAGACTTCAATTGTTTGGAAATAAATTGATCCTTAAGAACATGTGTGATGGCCAATACATGGTAGGATTGTACATGGGTTTAGGAAAGTGGTTTGCATCCTCGTATTAGTGACAAAAGAAGTTCATTTTTTGCTTGTCTGCTTCTTCATGATTCTTAAAAATTGCACCACTGGTTATAGTTTATAAAGAATCAGAATATGAGAAGGCTAAGGAAGCAATTATGTTCTTTGGATCCCATACTAATTATTACTTGGTCTGAATTATATGTGATAATCAGAGCAGAATAATAAAAGGATTGTTCTATCTCTCCAAAGTGGTCTGAAGAGTGAGCTCACATGGGCATTGAATACTCTCACATTACTATCTTTCAAAGAAAAGGATGATATACGCAAAGATGCAACGCCGCTTGCCAAGATTCCTGGATTGCTCGATGCTTTACTTCAAGTTGTAAGTGTTATACTTCGTAATTTACAATATACATTTTGCTACCCCTTCCGTCCCAGTTTTTTTGGCTCACTTTTACAGGGCACGTTGATTAAAAAATTGAAAACTGTGTGGTTGAGATTTATGAACCACATTATGCTTTCTACAAACCAAAATGACTAATATAAATCTGGACCGACAAAAGAACAGAACATTCGAGAAAATTTGGGATAAAGGGAGTTGTATGTATTAAAATTTCCAATAGATCTCCTACCATGGGGTCAATAAACAAATGCTTGTAATGATGCTCGCAGTCTAAGGGGCATAGTTGTGAAAAGCGCGCCTGAGACGCGATGCACCAAGGTTAGTGCATCAGCAGACATGATGCGCACGATGTTTGTGAGGTGCACACATTAGTGCGCCTCATCACATTATGCGATGTTAAGTGATGCGCTAGAAGGCGTGCATCGTGAACATCTGAGTCATTATTTTAATTATTTAGGATAAGGTTTAGGTACTAGCGTTATTTTTTATTCCGCCTCACTCTTTATGCCACCTTATCTTTACGACCCTCAAGAAAAGAAGATTGAACGGCATACAACCATATCCTTTAATAATCTCCCTTCTCTTTCTTCTCTCTGCTTTGACCCTCTACCATAACGCTATTGCTTGGGGTTTAGCATGCACTGTTGCACACCAACGGGTCACAGACTCCAACCCTCCCAGTTAACATATTTTTTTTCTTCATCATGTATTTTTATACTATCTTTTTTTTTCAAACATTCTCTTGATGGACATAACATATTTTTTCTTCAAATAATTTAATCTATGTCTAGCAGATATTTTTTCACATCTGCAAACTGTTTTTTATATAATTTTTTGTTTGTTAAGTGAATTTTTCAGATTTGTTTCTGCAAACACATTGTTCTAGTGTTGAAGAATCTCCAAACTCGTGTTCTTCTCTTTTTGTCTATGACTTTTGTTGTTCTTTGAATGTTTTGCTTTTTTATTTTGTTAATAGTACAATGTGTGACTTCCATTTTTGGTTGATTTCTAAAACATTATTATGCTTTTTCAAAATTATATATATAATACTCCCTCCGTCCCAAAAAGATTGGTACATCCGTACATATTGACTTTTTGGGAAATTAAGGGAGAGATATTTTGGTGCTGACTTTCCAAAAATACTCTTGATGTGATGGGTAAAAGTAGGATGTGATGGGTAGATTATTCGGAAAAAGGTATTATGTGATAGGTAGGGTATGAAAAAGTAAGGGGTAAAAGTGGTTTTTTAATAAAAATGTAACGGACTTTACGGGACGCAGTTTTTTCGAAACGTGTCGGACTTTTTGGGACGGAGGGAGTACTTCGCATTACTAATGTAGATATACTATTCTACTAGTGCCTCAATTTGTGCCTTGTGTTCGTAATGCGCGCGCATCCAGTGTGCATCGCGCATTGAGGCACTAGAGCCCTTTGGTGCATTGGGGCACATCATGCCTTAAATAACAATGTCTTAGGGGTAGCAAAAGAGTCCATTTATCCACCCTCTACCGAGTGAACAACAACAACAACAACAAAACTTTATTCCACTAGGTGGGGTCGGTTACATGGATCAAACGATGCTATTGCACCTTATCATGTATCATGATTGTTCACTCGAAGGTCTCCCTTGATCAATGCTTGCCAACTCCTCTTATGTCTAGCTCTTCCTCTAGCCACTTACATACATATTCACCATTTGATCAACCCTTCTCATGGGATGCTCTATTGGTCTTCTCTCCACATGTCCAAACCACCTAAGACGAGTTTCCACCATTTTTTCTACAATAGGTGTCACTCCAATTTTAGCTCTCATATCTTCATTCTTTATTCTATCCATACGCGTATGACCGCTCATCCAACAAAGCATCTTCATTTCCGCCACAATCACCTCGTGTTCATATTCACCTTTTGTTTTCCAACACTCTGTCCCATACAATATAGTTGGTCTAACAGCAGTACGGTAAAATTTTTCCCTTAGTTTTAAAGGTACTTTTTTATCACATACAAAGCCTGAAGCACTCCGCCATTTTGACCAACCGAGTGAATGCTAAGAAAATCCTGTCTACACATCCATTGAATAGTGATCCCAATGTATTTAACCCATTGAATCACATTAAAAAGTTTTCTAAAAAACCCCATTGAATATCACATTTATTCATGATTTCTTTACTTGTCTGTTTCTACTCTATATGTCACTTAAATTATCATTATTTGCATTGCGCATTCTTCTCTACACATGTGTTGCTCGAGTCGGGGTCTCTTAGAAACAGTCTCTCTACTAGGAAAGTAAGGATAAGGTCTGCGTACAAACACTACTTTCGTGGGATTCTACAGGGTTGTTGGTGGTGGTGGTGGTGGTGATGTCTCCACACATGAAAAGCAATAAGAAAATGGATGGATGGGAATATGGGATACACCATTAATGGATTGATTAGCTTGATTTTATCAAATGGAACATGTGTATATTTTGATTTTGAATGATTTTTCAATGGACCATAGATAAATGAATTAATGGAATGTTTTGAATTCATCCATTATAATCTTAAGAGAATTCCATCCAGTACATCACTTGACATCCCTATTTGATCTTCAAACAGATAGATGATTGGCGTGACATAGCCCTTCCAAAGGTTATTGTAAAGGCGCACAATGTAATTTTAAGATCAGATGATCCAGTTCCCCATCCAAGGTAATTTTGCTCAATTGCACTTGAATCCTATAATTTTTACGGAGTATTTTTTTTCCCTTGTCATTGGAAATATCAAAATGCACAGTGTGGATGATTCTTCCACTGCAGTTCAGGCTCAGGTATTTCCAACAAAGAGGCATCTGCTCAAAATCCTATGACCAAATCCCGGTCATCTGGTCGGTGGTTTGAAAAAGATGGCTTGTTTAATTTGGATGAGGAAGGGCGTGCTGAAAAGGAATTGTATGCTGTCGCTGCTTCTAATATTATCCGCAACTTCTCTTTCATGCCCGATAATGTAGTAATCATGGCTCAACACCGACGTTGTTTGGAAACCCTATTTCAGTGTATGGAGGATTATGCTACAGGTGGGACAATAATTATCGCTTTGTTTTAGCCTTTATTGTGATTGTGGTGGCATTGTGGCCTTATATGCCCCTTGATTTGTTATTTCATTTGTAATTTGTTATTTATATTTCTGTTTGCAATTTAAAGTGCTTCATGATGTTTTTTTAACAGAGGATGAAGAGCTGGTGACAAATGCCCTGGAGGCAATTGTGAACTTAGCCCACTTGTTAGATCTTCGAATATTCAGCTCTTCAAAGCCTTCCTTCCTCACGATGACGTATGTACTTACTAGGCTAGCTTCATGTTTATCTCCCCATAAAATCTTATCTGTTGAATCCCATGCGCTGGTTTTTTCTATCTAGGGAAAACCGTGCTGTGCTTGCCATAAAGGGATTGCTCGACTCTGCTGTCCAGGCCTGGCATTGTGCAGCTGCCGAGTTAATCAGCCGTCTGATAATAGTTTCTGATAATGAGCCATTTCTTCTTCCATTTGCTGCACAGGTACACTAAACTTTCATCTTTTCGGTTAACTAAGCTAAGAGTCTAAAACTGGATGCATATAAAAAACAAAGATATTCCTAAATCAGTTTATTATGTTTCCAGATATACACACGCTTAGTTGATCTTTTGAGCTTCCCAACAACTGATGCTCAAGCAGCTGCTGTTGGGGTGTTATACAACCTCACAGAAATCAATTCAGATTGCCGCCAGAAGCTTGCCACTGAACGATGGTGAGAAAATATCCAAGTCTCTTTATCTTTTATGGGTTACATTTTTTGTCTTTATCCACCTGATTGTGGTAAGTACTCTTTGATATAAATATAGGGCCATTGATCGGTTGTTGAAGGTGATCAAGGCTCCTCATCCTATTCCAGAAATTTGCCGGAAAGCAGCTTTGGTTTTGGAGAGCCTTGTGTCGGAGCCACAAAACAAAGCTCTTCTCCTTGGGTACGAACACGCTTTCACCGATATGCTTTTTGGCGAACCAAAGTATTCCGACATATTTGCAAGGATTCTGTACGAACTTACGTCGCGTCCAAGCAATAAAATCACAACGGCTCGAGGCATTTGGGGCATGTAAGTAGCAATATTCTCTGGCTTGACACCTCTGCTAAATTAAACATCATTTAACATGCATTTACATTGTTAAACGTAACTCTGTTTTGTCAATTCTCTAGGGCCTACTTAGGTAGTTTGTGTTTTGATGCTAACCAGTTAAGGTCTTCTTATACCAAAAATATATTGTACCATTAGATTATTTCTTCATGCTAGGTGTTGACTATTATGGAGTCTTCATTATTGTATTTCACACCTGAACCTAATTCACACCTAGTTTCTCTAACAAATGCCTGCGTAGGGCATCCACGACCACCGTGCTAGTTTCTCAACAAAATAGACCTTTTGACCCCCTGTAATTAAATTTCACAAGATATATATCTGCAAGTACCATGTGGAGGTGGGCGTTGCGTTGTTGGCAAGGCAACGGGTGCTAAGGAAGTGATACCTGAGTTTGATTTCGGGTAACTACACTGGGAGGCAATTATGCTAAACATAGGGCATCTGCAATTATAAGATGCAAGCTCCACTCTTCGCCATCAATCTGTAATTAAAACCTAATTTACCTCTTCTCAGGTGATTGTTCGGCCGGTTCTGAGAAGCTCTCATGATGAGTTTCATCCTTTCACAAGACAAATATCTTGTTTAGCCTTCTTCATTTGTCCACTAGGTGTCCATCTTTTTCTTCAATATGTCTATGTGACAAACGTACAAAACTAAAAAAATGTATCTCGAGGCCGAGATACAACTCCACGTACTCCATCCGTACTAAAATGTTCCTCGCATATCATTTCACAGAAAAAGGCGTGGTGTCCACACAATCATGAACCGTCGTACTTCATCAATCTCATTCTTTTGTTAGAAAATCAGCGAATCACGTTGTCCATTCGAGTTTCTAGCTATATGCCTGGCATGGGGGAATGGGTTCATAAACCACCAGATCTGCTTTTGGAGGCTTCATCTTTTGATTTGGAATATGTAGAGTTGACCATTTTGGGGAAAAAAGGTGTGTGATCCATGTTTTTTTTCCATTTTTAAATCAACTACAATCATAAATCAACTACAACCAGAGAGTTTCATTTATTAATGACCGCGTCATGTCATATCAACTTTGAAAGATCATTTTAGTATATAATTACTCTCCCCATCTCATAAAAAAAATTTAATTTTGACTTTACGGGAAATAAGAGAAACGGTGAAAAGTGTGGTTAAAAGTTAAAACTCATTTTTGAGAAAAAAATGTAATCCACTAGACAAAGGAAAACAGCCACCCACCTACAGAGATCTTATGAGTTCAGCTTCTGTGAAAAAAGGAGCTCATGAGATCTGCTCCTAAGTGATTGGTTGTACTCCCTCCGTCCCTGAGTGTTTGTCCACTTTCATTTTTGCACACCATCCAATGCATTTCTTTAATCCATTTTATCTTGTAATTTGTATATTAAAAAATTATATATTAATAATCTATATGTTAAGACGAATCAAATAAGATCACACATGACTATTTTTAGACTTACACATTGAGAGAATTTGATGAGTCAAAGTGCTTAGATGAACAGTTCCAAAAGTCAAAAATAGACAAACACTCAGGGACGGACCAAGTATTAATCAATAAAATGAAACTCATCCTAGGTCTTTCTAGAATTGGTCAGACCGTTATCTCGGAGAAGATAAGTTGAGCTACAGTATCTATCAGCTTTAGTCCAAAAAATAAAGATCGTGATTTGTCTTCGAAATGTGTAAAGGCCAATGCTACATGACCGTCTTTCATCATCATCGTTATTGCAAGTTATTTTCTCGATTTTTTTAATTCGAATTGTCTGTTTATTATTCACAGAAAATAAATTTAGTTAAACCACGTAAATGACGACAGACGATTTAAATTGGAACGAATAAGTAGTAGAACTTTGTCATTAATTACCCAATTTGCACAATTTTTTTCTCTTTTTGGGTCATAAGTGGCCGGTTGTATAGTTATGCTAGTAGATGATTTGCATGGCTGGCAGATGCACATGTTGAGAGACACCATACTTAATGCATGATGCCCCATGCCCATCTCATGATTTTACAGCATACCCCTGCCTTTATCATTTTAACCCCTACCGTATCTTCGTATTTAGTATTAGGAGCATGTTACATGTACTCTAAAATTTGTACTCATTTGTACACCAAAGGTATGCACTAACATTTCATGGTTCACACTGACACAAAGTGTTGGTGCGTTAACAAAAATTTACACTGACACAAAGTGTTGGTGCGTTAACAAAAACTAGTATTACACCAACACAAAATGTTAGTGCATCCCTGCAGTGTACAAAATGGGATACAAATTCTTGGGGTACAAATAAATTTGTCCTTATTACAACCATATTACTACTTCCTCTTCCCACAAACTTTATTATTCCCTCCGTTTGTAAAAGATTACCACCGTTTGACTTTTTTGGTCAAATTGTGACTCATTGATCGCAAATTATGAAAAAATATTTTTAATTATAATGTAAATTTAGTAAATTTAGGTTTATTTTAAAATGTAGTTTTGAAATATCAAATTTTTATAATATTTAATTATTTTAAACTATATTTAATTTGTAATCAAAGGGTGCTACAGTTTGAACAAAAAAGTCAATTGTGGCAATCTTTTAGGGACATGGAGTATATGCTACTCCTTTCACTTGAAAAAAATGTTGAAAGTTGAAAGTTTTGTAATTCTATTTTGTTTGGAAGGAATGGAATATATTAATGATCCATTAGGTACACGGAATTGATGGTATTAGAATTGAATTAGAAGTTGAAATTCCATGGAATTAATTTGGATGTAATTGAATTATCTAAGGCCCCGTTTGGTACATGGAATTCAAACCATGGAATTGGAATTGAGGACTTCAATTCCAATTTTGTTGTTTGGTAGCACAAAAATTATGTGGTTTTGGAATTGATAGTGCAAAAAATGAATTGGATTTGGCAAAATTCAATTCTATGGAATTGAATCCCATGGAATTTCAATTCCAATTCAATTCCAATTCCGTCAATTCCGTATACCAAACGGACCCTAATTCTAATTCATTTTTGACACTACCAATTCCAAATCCACATATTTTGTTTTACCAAATATCAGAATTATAATTGTTGTTCCCAATTTCAATTCTATCATTTGAATACTCTGTACTAAACAGTGTCCAATATTTAGGAGTGTGAAAGGAATTAACTCCGAAATTTATATAGCTTTCGAAATATTATTACACTCTCTTATGTATTACTTATACATTTGTGTATATGATGTTTTATGTGTGACACGCATATGTAGATTTAGAATTTACTATACACAATATTATTTCACATGTTTATTTCATTGCATATACTCAAAGTATTTGTATTATGAAGTTGATACACACACACACACATAGTAATTGTGCATTGTACATTTCATGGTTAAAAAACTTTTTATTTTCTAGAAACACTTTTAATCTATGAAATAGACAAATAGTAACATTGAAATTTTGAAAACGAAATTGCCAAAAAACATAAAGTGTATATACTCAAAGTGGGAAATCCCTTTTACTTTTGTAGTCAAAAGAGCTTTTCATTTTGTACATATTCAAATTGTTCACATTATAAAATTAGTATACGTGCATTTTGTAGTTACATGTAGGTACATCTAGAAATACGTTACTCCGTATAATTTATCCACTAGAGACAAATGTTAAAGAGATCAAGAAATATTTTTGGACGTATAAATTTTAATATTGCCTTCTTTGTAACAACTTGGGGTACGTACGTATAACGGTTCAATCACCGAACTAAACAAACTTTCTCCTATAAAATACAAATGCCAATCAATACATAGTAGCAAATTAATTTAAGACATGTTGGTATTGTATTCTCCCTTTCTCACCTTTTAGGTGTCTACTTGACTTTTTTTGATACAAGTAAAAATTAACAAATCTGTACATAATTTATGTCAGTTTCATTTAATTTTCAAATGTATCAAAAGAGGCTATATTTAAATCTCAACCAATATAATTAAATGAGGCGTTAGTTTATGGTTGCAACTCTAGGGACTTGGACAGGGAATTCATGAATCTCCTCCATCCAAGGGTTCTTGATCTTGGCCGGATCGACGGTCTTCAACGCACGCCAAACCGCGCTGTTACATTTGAACCCCGAACCGAACGCGATTTGCCATGTCCGGTCCCCCTTTCTAATCCTCCCCTTTGCCTCGGAATAGGCCAATTCGTACCACAACGAGCTACTCGACGTGTTCCCGAACCGGTACAACGTCATTCTAGAAGGCTCCATGTGCCACTCGCTGAGCTCGAGGTTCTTCTCGAGCTCGTCGAGCACCGCTCTGCCTCCTGCGTGGATGCAGAAGTGCTCGAACGCCATCTTGAAGTCCGGAATGTAGGGCTTGATCTTCATCTTCAACACCTATACAAAAGAAAGATGTATTTATTACTTTGATTATTGAATCATCATTTCATATGATTTGTACATAATTCAAGAATTATTAAAATCTTAAGTAATTTATGAGGAATTTACTTAAATAGCACTAAAACATAATGACTTTTTCTAAATAGCACCACATGTGTTTTTCTTCCTAAAGTAGCACTTTTAGTCATTATGCACTGGTCATTATTCAAGTAAATATTCCCTCATCACTGGACATTATTAAGTGTTATTTAGAGAATAAAACAGTTTAAGTGCTATTTAGAAAAATGACTTAAGTTTTAGTACTCCCTCCGTTCTCAAAAACACTTCCTCTTTCATTTTTTTCATTTTCAACAAAACACTTCCACTTTCTATTAAAAAACCACTTTTACCCTTACTTTTTCATACCCTACCTATCACATCATACTTTTTCTCTAATAATCTACCCATCACATCTTACTTTTACCCATCACATCAAGGGCAACATTGGAAGTCAACTACAATTTAACACTTCCTTATTTTTCTACTTTTTCAAAGTAGGAACTCTTTTAGAGAACGGAGGGAGTACTATTTAGTGCAAATATATATTTCTAATTTATCTGTACCTTTCGCGCTACGAGCGTGGCGAAGAAGAGGAGTTGCTCTGACATCGGGAGGACGAGCGGGCCGAGCGTCGTGATGTTCGTCTTCAGTGCCTCTCCCGCCACCGACATTAGGTCTTTCGAGAGTGCCACGCCGACCTGCTTCTTGTCGTCTTCCTCCTGGAAGACGCAGGAGTAGCTGCGGTCATCTGCGCCCTTGTGGGTCCGGACGGTGTGGATGAGCTGGTACTTTGACCTCCGGCGGTCTGAGGAGCGGTTCGAGAGGAGGACGGCGGCGCCGCCCATCCGGAATATGCAGTTTGAGACTAGCATTGATCGGTTGTTTCCAAAGTACCAATTGAGAGTTATGTTCTCCATGCTCACTACTAGGGCATAGGAGTTTGGGTGCACCTGTTACAAAAAAAAAATCAACCTTTTAGTGCTCACTCTTGACAATTAAACATGTTGGTAGTCAAAATATTGGTGAAAGATAATGTGATTTTTTTTTTAAATTTGACAATGCTAGCTAAAAATGACCCGAAAATGATTCAGATATCTTGGGACACCTATGGTTTTTCATTTGTTAAATCGATAGTTTTTACCCTTAGCCAGAGACGATATTTTGTACACTTTTAAAGCACACTTATGTTGGCACGCGAATTTTCGCCACTTTTTCATGCAACAATAATGATAAGAATTTAGTGTAACATCCAAAAAAATGTTAGTATACTATAGTAAAGCTGGCAAGAATTTAAAGCTCTTACAACAAGTTGGGACTGAATTGAACATGACAATAGTAAAGATGGAGTAAGTTATTCAAAAAAAACAAAAAGTAAACCCAAAAAATGCATTTTTAATTTAGAAAAATAAAATTTATATATTGAAAAACTATATGAAAAATTCTAAGAGTTAGAGATGATATAATCATATTATTTTATCACATGAATAACAAAAAAGAGTAGAGAAAGGGATTAAAATTTAATCTTATAAATAGTAAGGGGTGCAATTTAAATTGAAACGAATGAAGTATTACTTTCACATTACTTTTAATATACTCCCTCCGTCCCCCTAAGATGTTCTCATTTTGACTTTTGGTGGTTTTTAAGGAGAGTTGAAAAAAGGGTGAAAGTTTACCATAATACCCTTAATGAAAAAATTATCGATCTAATTATATTGTAACGCTTAACTTTAATGTTTTTAAAGTTAATCTGTAAAGTCAAGCAAATTAAACCTGTAGGAGCTGTTTGGCAAGATGAATTGAGATGAGGCCAGCACTGCAGCCCATGCCACCAAGGTTATAGCTTTGGATGTTTCCCCTAAGCTTGTAGTGGTTAACAATCATGGAAGACAGTGATGGGGTTGGGTTAAACAAACTGCAGTTAACCACAAGTATCCCAATGTCCTTAGCCTTAACCCCAGTCTTACCCAGCAACTCATCAATGGCACCAAACATGACCATTTCAGCCTCCTTCCTTGCCTCCCCCATGCAAGGGTTTGCAGGAACCCTAAGGAGTGCCTCTGGGAAATATGTCTTTTCACCCAAACCAGACCTCTCCAATATCTTCTTCTGAAAGGACAAGTTCTCCTCTGTGAACACATTGGCTTGCTTTGACCTCTCCATGAAGGTGCTTTTAGGGCACATGACCTCCTTGGGGGGCTTGTAGCATGCAAAGTCCACCATGTACACCCTCCGCGGCCTCGTCGTGAAGTAGAGCGTCCCCAAGAAGACGGCGAGCGTGGAGCACGCGACGACCGTGACGAGGTTGAACCTCAAGTGGGCCCACAGCTGGGCCAGGTCGGCCGCTGTGAGCGTGGAGAGGTGGGCCGGGACCGCCGCCAGAAGCGGGACCAGCAGCAAGTACATGAAGTGGGTGACCAGGTAGTGGTACCCCAGCTTCACGTACTTGAGCCTCACCGACGAGAGGAAGTTCGGGAGGTCGTCCCCGCCTCCTCCCATCTTCTTCCCCTCTGCGGCGACGCGATGGTTCTCCCCCATTGCCTGTGTAACACAACCCACAAGAGGCAAACAAGAAGGGTAAATTTGGAAGAGAAGAAAAAAACTAGCTAGAAGGTATGTATGACAAGGAAGGAGGTAGCTAGAGAGAGGTAAGTGTTGAATTGGAATGGGAATGGGGGGAGGCAATTGTCTGAGTATTTATAGAGGGTGGAGAAGGTGGAAAAGGTGATTACTTCTCTCTATATCTGTCTCATTAAAAATAGTTCACACTTTATTTTTTGTTCATTTTAAAATACACCTTCCATTCAGCAATAAAGCTCTCGTTTAGTATTTGTAAGGTCAAACTTTAATCACTTTGTTGGTCTATTTTCGTCTCATATTTGATAAAATAATATAGTCATGCCGTCTCTAGTTTTGTAGATCTTTTCATGCAATTTTTAAATATATAATTTTTATTTTTTAATTTCATAATATTTTTAATATAAAATGATTTGAANTGGGGGGAGGGACAACTACCCCAACGAACTCTTCATAATGGACAACTAAAACACACGGCTAAGGCATTCATTCAAACTTGTGTTTGTCCACAAGCGCGAAAATGAGGGGAGGGAGCGTCGTCGTGGCATTCCGCATTACTAGGTGGGGTAGATCCAACTAAGGGGCTGTTTGTTTCAGCCTCTTAATGGTTCAGATGTCTGAATGGTTCAGTACTTAATGGTTCAGACTGTTTGTTTCAGCCTCTTAATGGTTCAGATGTCTGAATGGTTAAGAGATTTGCCTCTGAATGGTTAAGTATTATACAGAGTCTGAATAGTTAAGACCTCTTATCTGAATTGATCAGACATTTGCCTCTGAATAGTTAAGCAATATACTAGCTTTTAATGGTTCAGACCTCTTACTGGTTCAGCACTTAATGGTTCAGACCTCTTACTGGTTCAGCACTTACCCATTCAGAAGTTGCCAAACAGCTTCTAAGCCCAAGGCCACTACGAATCTTCATGGTGAGACATCCTAAAAAAGAAAGTGAGGCACTATGGGTGCGCTGAGTGGCTGCTGATTTAAAAAAAGTCTCTGCATCAGACTCGGCCAGACGATCAATGAATGGAGATAATTTAGATTTTAATTTTAGATTAGTAACATGAAGCAGAGTTTACACTTGGTACATGCAAAGATCCCATGTTTGACATAATTACCTCTATGTGCAATTGCATGCCAAGAATCGGACTCGGATCTGCCCATGACACTTCCTACCTTTGCCAAATGTGCAACGCCTACTAATCCTTAACCTACCTATCACATCATAGCTTTTTACCAATAATGTACCCACATATTACTTTTACCCATCACATCAAAAGTATTTTTGGAACGTCAACAAAAAATCATCTCTTTCTTAAGTTTTCTAAAAGTCAAAACAGAAACATTTTTATGAAACGAGGGAAGTATAACTTACATATATTTAAAAACTATACAAAATATTCTACAAAACGAATGGTGACAAGAATAATTTGTTTTATCAAATGACTAATAAAAAATACACACAATCTCAAATTATCGAAAGCCAAAATTAGTAAAGAAGAAAAAATTTTATGGAGTTGAGGAGATCAAAGCTCTAAGAGCTTTATCTCTTCAACTTAGTTATTGCATGCATATTCTAATTGGATTTAGATCATGTCGAATTAAAAATAATTTTAAATCTAAGTATAATCAAATTAGACCAGACCAGATTAATTCAGATCAGAACAAAGAATATGTACGATTTTAATCAAATCAGATCCAATCAAATGAGACAAAGAAAACAAGCTCTAAACCTCACAAAACACAAAAAAATTGGATCAACCTACAAAAAATTGAAAAGCAAAATTCAAAAATATGACAATTTTTTCACCAGTTGGAATTTAATAACATTGAAATAATGACCACATATTATTGCAGCATGGGTGAGCATGAAATGGGAGTATGGGATGCACAAAGCAAAATGAAAAGGAAACTTCGGGATCATATGCATACTTTGACTTATTCAAAGTCAATGTTGCCAAACCGAGTAAAATTTATTTGTTTTTAAAGAGTCAACTTGGTGTGTATTTTCATCATCTATGACATGTTGCATTTAATTTGTACACCATATATAACACTTGCATCTTCCTTACATCATGAAAAATTTGGAATGATTTAGCCACTCTTCTTAATTTACACTTTAATTATCAATTAAATATTTTTGCATTCCATATTAATACAAAAATACATGAATTCATTACTCTAAAAAAAGATTATTATACCTCAGACTCAGATGGTAAGCAGAGAGAAGTAAAATCAAATTATAGTCTCAGTTAGTTTGATCGGAAACGTGTTAGATCTGTCGTTGATACATGCAAGAATTATATGCTTAACATGATTATTTTATCTCATTGTCGTCACGATTAGAATTTGAATTGACTTCATATAACACTATTTTTTTGACGGGCTGAGTTACGCCCACGGGACATGATTTCCATAACTCAAAAAAAATGAGTCCCATTTTCGAGGACCCTCTAAACCCGGCCAGACGGTCACTAGATCTGCTCGTTTAACATTCTTTATATTTACCAATTACGCAACTGTCTACGGACTAATTTTCATAAGAGTAAATTCTATAATTGGTCCTTTATAACAGGGGAGTTTTCCTATTTAGTTCTCTATTATCAAATATTACCCAAGTGGTCCTTCTTTTATGGGTACCTTTCCACAAATAGTCCTTTTTTTGATCTTCTATCATGTTGGTGTTAATTTGAGGGCTAAAAGTGTAATTTCACAATGATAATATATCTTTTTTGTCATACACAATTCCAAAAGCTGTTCCGTTTGCGTCGTTTGTGAATTAAAGTCGCTTTTTACGACAAATATAGTCTACAAACGTGATCTTTCGTCAGAATCCTAGCCCACAATCATAGTCATTATTTTTGTGTTATCCGCTTAACCAATATCAGAACACGTCACTATACATATACATTTAGCCTTTAAATTAACACCAACACGGCAGAATATCAAAAAAGAACCATTTGTGGAAAGGTACCCTTAAAAAAAGGATTACGGGGGTAATATTTGATAATAGAAGACTAAATATGGAAACCCCTATATTATAAAGGATGAATTATGGAATTTACTCTTTTTTCATAAGTAAGTATTAGAGTTTAGATGAGATGAGATGAGATTAGAAGGATGGATGCTAAAAGTGGGCATTCTTTTCTTGTCTTAAATGCAAACA
The DNA here is from genome assembly GCA_900332095.2 of Cuscuta campestris. Classification (NCBI taxonomy): domain Eukaryota; kingdom Viridiplantae; phylum Streptophyta; class Magnoliopsida; order Solanales; family Convolvulaceae; genus Cuscuta; species Cuscuta campestris. Next base: position 906,646 of record OOIL02006874.1, on the reverse strand, counting down.
GTGACGAACAGGCAATAGCTGTCCACTAGTTTGTGAGCCATCACATGCCGGACAAGTAATGCCCCAAAATACACTACATTAATTAGATTATTATTGAAATAAATATATATTATTTCACAAAAAATAAATATTATTTCACTTCGTCCCAATTTATTTTTCTCAATTAGCAAAACACAGGGTATATAAATTCATCTTTTTTAAAAATGATGTTATTTATAAATTAGTATAGAAATGATTAAAAAGTACTAAATTATATTACGGAGTAAAATTTTTACAAATTAAAACACGTGGTGATACAAATATTTAATTTTATCAAATTATCAATAAAAACAAGTATGTTTTATAAAATGTATGAATTCAGTTTGACAATATATTTAATTTTTAATAATAGCATTTTGAAAAGATTATTTAACGACACATTTGACTTTAACATTTTCAATGTTATGTTATACGAGTAAAAGTTTATTTAAAAGGCTAAGGCTAATTGAAAAATTAAATTATTTCCAACCAAGTCTAGATGTATATTAATTAAAGGCTGTATATCAAGATGTATTGTAGAGAAACTCTTAAATTAGTGTAAGATGGACCATGGAAATAATTAAATAAACAAAAAGGTATAGGTGGGATATTAATTGCGGCACAACCGCCCAATAATTTACTAATAATTTCTTGCATAGTCTCTTTGTCTAACGATTACGTAAGATTTTATCTTATATTCTGAGCTTATAAACTTGATTATTATGACATTATGTTCTTTAAAATTTAAACTCTTAATTTTTAGTTTATTCTAGTTTTTCTAATTCCAGTTTTTCCAATTTTTTTAAATTCTTTTCAGTTTTTTTTAGTTTTTTTAAGTATACTCATTTTCTTTAATTTTTTTTACAACCAAATAATAACTTTAAAAATGATATGTTTTTCATGTATTATTATTACTATTACTATTTAGTATTACTATTGCTATAGTGTATATGTTATTTCAATTTTTTTTATTTTTCCCACGATTTTGTGATTCACATTTATTACTATTTTTTATTCCATTTTTAGTATAAATAATGCAGAGTATAATTTTATTGGGATTTTTTAAATAATTTTTACATGAAACTAAATTATGTGTCCAAAAATTATGAGAATTTTATTAATCTAAATTGACTTGGGAAACACATCAATTCTATAATAATTATACTACTCTCTTTGTCCCTAATTAAATGACAAGTACACTATTTACATGGTCAAATTCTATTTAATTTCTTTGCTATTATGTACTCCTCTTGTCCAATAATAATGTTCTTGTTTACTATTCATATGGTCAAACTTTATTCACTTTATTGGCATATTTTCATTGCTCATTTGATAAAATAATATAATCATGTTACCTCTAGTTTAAAACTCTATCCGTTCTAAAAAAGGATTCCTAGAAGAATATCATGTAAATAAAACATTTAATACTCATTTCATCCCAGAATAAGACTCGTTTAATAGAAAATTCTAGACTAATTTTCAGTTATATTTATTTGAAAATAAAATTGGTCAAACATAATAAATCAAAGAAGAAGTTTTATTTTAGAACGCATGGAATCGTTTATTAAATATTTCTTTTACATGATATTCCTTTACAGAATTTTAAACAATCTAAAGTGTTTGCGTTCAGCTTTATTACATTATATTTATAGTTTTGTTTATTATATTTTCAACATATATTATTTAAAATTATTTTTCCATATTCATTGACTTTATATTTCAAAAATGGACCAATTTGAGAAAACACACATTTAGAAAGGACCATTATGGGGAACTAGTGGTGTAAGTTTTCACGTTGTTTTGACGCTGTTATATGACGGTCGTTAGTCAGAGAACTTAACTAAGCATGTTTCTCAATTAAAGAATACTATCTTAGCAATTAGTTAGTCTTGACAAAACACATAGTTATTGAATACTACGTATTATTTAACAATATTTACTCAAAATCAAACTAACAAGATAATTTAATGGCGGCCGGACAAAAGTTATTTGAAGTGGGCCCTATATAGACCATTTGACCAATCGTGAGTGAGCTATATATAGTGGACACCAAAATAAGCAAAACGAACAAGAAACATTACAAATTCACATCTTTCATATTATGATCATTAGTATGAATGAAAGACTTGATCAAAAGGGGTGGAAAAAGAAAGACATGAGGAAGAAGATTCAGATTAAGTTGGCCCAAAACAAGAATTTATGATTACGAAAATCACTTGTAACGTTAACTCACCTACTAATTTAATGAGAAAATGATACATTTCCGTCTAGACGGTGCACTCCATTTTTTAATTTTAGAATTAACATTGCTTAAAATAATAATAATAATAATAATAATAATAATAATAATAATAATAATCTCTTAATGAAGTAGCAGTTAGTCAAACACTCCAACTTTCGATGTTGAGCCGGGGGTCTCTTTGGAAACAGCCTCTTTACTTTCGAGTAGGGGCAAAGTCTGCGTACACACACCCTCCCCAGACCCTACTCTTGTGGGATTTAACTGGATTGTTGTTGTTGTTGTCGTCTTCATTTCATAAATATCTTTTTATTTTCTCATTGAGTTCTCCCAAATTTTATTTCACGTTCCTTTCAAGGAAAAACTTGTGTATTTCCTCTATATAAATCATAAGCACGCAAATTTCACTCTATTAAAAATTATACCACGTCAATTAGGAAACTACGGGGTAGGCGAAGTTATGAGTAATAATAACAGTAATGAGAGTAGTAGTAGTAATAGTAGTAGCAATAATAATAATAATAATAATAATAATAATAATAATAATAATAATAATAATAATAATAATAATAATAATAATAATAATAATAGTAATAGTAATAATGATAACAACATCAACAACAACAACAACAACGGGAAGGATGGTTGTGATGCACGTTTTAGAGGGAGAGACTAGAATTTTGAAAAAATACTCTTGCCCTATGATATTGTAATATGGAGTATATAATTTGATAATAATTAGTTTTATTGAATAATGAAGGTTTCACTCGTATTTATACGAGAGAATTCCAACTATAGAAAAAGAAATCAGCCAAAATAGAATTACAAATATAAATCGTGTATTAATACTAGGAGCTCAAACTTAAACTTTTATAAATAAGAGTAATTAATTAAATAAGAGTAATTAATAAAATCACATATTAATACTAGGAGCTCAAACTTAAACTTCACCCTTTCTCTCTTCACCTTCGCACCATCTCAATCTCATCGGGTTCGGTTTCGGGCCAGTATTCACCCCTACAAAAGACTATTTTCTTTATTATTAAAGATATTAAAGGTCGAAAGAATTTGTTGAGGGTTGTAATTTGTAAATGACAAAATGAAGACCGAGCAAATTTAGAATTGGGCCTAAACTGAAATGAATGACCTAAGAGAGAACTGCTTAGCCTATAAGTATAACGAGCCTGAAATCAATTGGGAAATAATTCGATCAGCTGAGGCCCAAAAACATTTAAACTTGGATGCTTAAAAAATCATCGTGTTCCATCTCGTAAAAATAGTCTACAAATAACTGTCTTAAAATAAAGCTTCACTTTCTATATTAGACAATTTTTTTGTTGTTTATATTGTTTCGCTCTTCTCTGCATCACTTTCAAATATACATTTCATTTTTTTAATCTTCGTTGAACATCTATGCAGGACGGATGGAGTATTACATACTTAGTTTTTTTCTAATCTCTAACAAAGTTATTGGTTGATTAAGTTCAACTCGGCCAATTTTTAAAAATTGATCACAATTAAGCTTGGATTATAGAATGATCTCTAATACTCATCAAATAGGGAGATTTAGGATGGTAAAATGAACGAATCGAATATTTGTATAAAATTTTATTTCTATTAAAAAATGAAACAATTATTCATATTCACATTCCTATTTTTATTCGTATAATTATTACTTTTCGTATTCGATTTGATTTTAAAATCACATATACAATTTGTATTCACATTCTGTTGTATGTTAGAGTGTCATCCCACATCGAAAGTTCAAGAGCAAAATAAACGGTATATAAGCTCTTGAGTTGAACTAACTACTCCCTCCGTCCCAGAGTATTTGTCCACTTTCATTTTACACACCATCCAATGCACTTCTTTAATCCATTTTATCTTATAATTTGTATATTAAAAAAATATAGAAATTATATATTAATAATCTATATGTTAAGACAAATCAAACAAGATCACACATGACTATATTTAGGCTTACACATTGAGAGAATTTGATGAGTCAAAGTGCTTGGATGAACAGTTCCAAAAGTCAAAAGTGGACAAAAACTAGGGGACGGAGAGAGTAATCGATTGGATTCAATCTTTTAATGTGGTTCAGCCCAAGTATCTTATTGCCCAATCCAGTTGTCCATACCCCATCCTAAATTCTATCATTATACAATACACATTTTGAATTTTTTTACGTTTTAAAGTTTCAAAAGTTATTATCTCGCAAATTAATCAAATACTCCATTGGGTCTTAGTTGCTACTGCATGCTTATTGGGCCTGTCATCCGAACCCCAATCATTACATCACCAACTTGGAGTGGCCCTTGGTGATCTTACATCCCCGCCTAACGACCAGGCTATTATAGGTAGCCCAATGTGGCTCTTTAAGTTGTTTGTTTTCTATAAAAAAAAAAGATGAGTCCCATCCCCGATTGTTTCTTCAGACTCGATCGGACGATCACTGAGAGAAGATAAATTGAATTTTAATCGTAGATTAGTGGTAAAAAGTGGAGCTTGCACCTGGACTTGTAACCGTGCTAAGATCGGCTTCGAACCGTGCTAAGATCACGACCCTAAACCGACCGTGGGTGGCTATGTGTTGACTCTATTCAACCTTGTGTTTATACATATCAGAGACAATGCAAAAGAAATACTCCCTCCGTCTTATAATGTTCTTCCCGGTTCATTTTACGAAGTTTGACTGACTTTATTTTCAATTCAATTTATTTGATTGTAGATGTAAAATTAAAAATTAAAATTTATATATTTAAAAACTACATCAAAAATTCTACAAAACAAGTGGTGACAAGACTATATTATTTTTATAAAATACCTAACGAAAATAGGTTAAAAAAAGTGATTAAAGTTTGACCGTGTAAAAAGTGAGAAGTGAGTGGGAAGAACATTATAGGACGGAGGGAATATATTTTTATTGTTTGGTATAAACTTAAGAAATAATTATTGAAAAATAATACGGAGTGTTTAGGTGGTACATGAAATAAGAAGGGAAAAATTTGAGTGGAAGAGGAAAGGAAGCAAAAAATGAATTTTGGAATTAAATTAAAGATAATAAAACATCCTCATTAAAGAATTAAGAGTTGTGCTATTGTATCACTAAAGTCTTTACATTAAAATGTGGATATTCTCACCTATTTTCATAAGTTAATAACTGGATCACTTTCTTTTTACTACATCCAATACGAATAACCATTCTGTATATTTAGATTCATAAAATTAACAGTGACCGAAGAACCACGAAAGAATTTGCAACTACTAAACCAACCAGTTTTTAGTTTTAAATGCCTAAACGGTATTGAAAATAGAGGTGACAATGCCATTTTAATGAGAAGTTATATAGATCCAAGGTATCCAAATTTTGCGACATAGTTGATTGATTTGTTTGAATAGCCTTCATTCGTGATTTTTGATGTACCCCACGAACTTACATTATGGGACGGAGGAAGTATGTAAGTTTAATTTAACTTCTATATCAATTTGTGGGTAAAATCATGAGAAATTTATCTAAATGACACTAAAACATATTGACTTTCACTAAATAGCATCACATGTGTTTTTTTCCCAATGTAGCATTTTTAGTCATTATCCATTAGTCGTTATTCAAGTAAATGTTCACCATTAGTGGACATTATGGACATTATTAAGTGTTATTTAGGAAATAAAATAGTTTAAATACTATTTAGAGAAATGACTTAAGTTTTAGTCCTATTTAATTCAAATATTTCTAAAATCATTTTTAAAAATTAGAAATTTGTACCGTACATAAAATTTAAATTAAACAAATCTAATTTTTTGAACCTAAGTTCGAAGACGAGTTATGCATAATTCATCATCCAAAATCACTCCAATTTTGCTGACCAATTTGACTCAAAGACCCATAACCCGACCCACAATTAATCGAACCTGAATTACCACGACTACATAGGTTGACTTTCAACGCAGCGTCCCAATTCACACTCTTCCAAGTCAATAGACTTTTCAATGACACAAATCTCTCAATTTACAATTATTTATGCACAATAAATTATGCAATTTCCCAACAAAAAAAAAAAGAAATCCGAAGAAGAATGTCTCCACTGTTCATCGTCTTCCTCACCCTTTTCATCCTCTGCAATCCCAATAAAGAATGCGCAGAAGCCCAACCGAGCACCACAGGATTTCAATGCAACCCAAACCAGAGCTACCCATGCCGAACATACGTCTTCTACAGGGCCGCCGCCCCGGATCTTCTTGATTTGGCGGCCATCGGAGACCTCTTCTCCGTCAGCCGCCGCATGATCGCCGAGGCCAGCAACATCTCCACCCCGAACGCCACCCTCCGGGCCAACCAGCCCCTCTTCGTCCCCATCTCCTGCTCCTGCAACACCGTCAACTCCACCTTCGGGAGCATCTCCTACGCCCCCCTCGATCGCACCATCGTCTCCGGCGACACCTTCTTCGGACTCTCCACCACGAAATTCCAGAACCTCACGACCTACCAATCCGTCGAGGCCGTGAATCCGACGTTGGTGGCCACGAACCTCCAAATCGGCCAGCACGCGACCTTCCCGGTGTTCTGCAAGTGCCCGAACTCCACGGACTTGCGGAACCGGAGGAACTTCCTGGTCACCTACACCGTCCAGCCGGGGGACAGCGCGGCGGCCATCGCCGCGAGATTCGGGACGACGGCGCAGTCAATACTCGACGCCAACGGGAACAGCTTGGTACCCAGCTCGACGATTTTCGTCCCCGTCACGCGGCTCCCGAACATAACCCAGCCGACGAATTCCACTCCGCCGCCTACGGCGGCCGGAACGCCGCAGATCGTGCAGAAAAGAGACAGGAAAGGAGCGGTGATTGGGCTGGGGGTGGCACTGGGGATTTCTCTGGGACTGCTGGTTTTGATTTTGGGACTCTGGGTTTGCAGGGGGAGATCGAGGGAGGGGATGACCGGAGATCTGGGGGGGAACGAGAGGGGATTTGGGAGTAAAAAGGAAGAGAAAGGGGGGAAAGAGGGGTCTTTTACCAGGGAGATGGAGGTGAATTTAATGGCGGATGTGTCGGATTGTCTGGATAAGTATAGGGTTTACAGGATGGATCAGCTGTGGGAGGCGACGGAGGGGTTCGACGAGGAGAAGAGCTTGATTGAAGGTTCGGTTTACAGAGGCTCCATTGATGGCCAGATGCTTGCCATCAAGAAGCTCAAATGGAATGCCCGTGAGGAACTCAAGATCCTGCAAAAGGTAACTTTTTAACTCTTCTTTTTACCCCACGCCCTTTGTTTTCACTTTTTTGACTACTGGTTAATCAAATTATTTGGTGGTTGAAAGGTGATAATTAAAGGGTAGAGTTGTCTAACTTAATTCTAAGACCATGTGTTATGGGGGTTTGACAGGGTGAAAAAATGTATGATGTGGAGTGATGAAAAATAGGGAGTATGTGTTATGGTGAATGTGAAGGAATGACGGAATGTGATGATCTATGAAATGTATTAAATTTTTTGATTGGTTGGAATTAAAAAAAATAAGAAAAAATGGGGCAACGACGAGATGGACATCCCAGCGTGAGGGGCCACACCCAAAAAATTGGAAAGCATCGTGGGAAAGAGGCATGTATGGGGCGTGAAGAAGGAGGTCAAGCTCTCCTCACACTACCATAGCACATGCTCTAAGATTCACGTGTGAAATATGTAAATTTTTTCTTACTTTTCATAGGCTGACAAGTAGATCTTTTTCTTTAATTTGCAAAAGACTTGATGTTTTATACTGTCTTAAAATTAACTTCTCATTTTGACTTTTATAATCTAAACGGTTTTACTTTAACCACCTATTACGAAAAAATATATTATATTTTCGTATAAATTTAATATTAATAGATTGATTTTGAAACATAGTTTTGAAACATTTTATTTTTATAATATATATTTATATATAAATAGATATATTAATGGTCAAAGTGTTACGTTGGAAGTCATAAAAAATGAAATGAGATATTAATTTTAAGACGAATAGATTAGTGTTTACCATTAAGGTCTATAAAGTGAGTGTGAAGTCAAGAATCACATTGGAATTTGTCTTGTCTAAAGGTGAAACCTGTAGGACCTCAGGCGCTACCAACTCTTCTAAAACCAATTGGTGTTAGAAGAGGCGCATACCCTAGCCTTATAGTGCATTCAACTCACAAGCGCCCACGATATTCGATTGTGACTTGGCCCACATAGCCTCCGCCACGGGACAATTGCTGCACACATGGCCAACAATCTCCCCCTCAGCAATTGCTCCCGCTGGGAATCGAACTCGTGACCTTGGCTCTGATACCACTTGTAGGACCTCAGGCACTACCAACTCTTCTAAAACCAATTGGTGTTAGAAGAGGCGCATACCCTAGGCTTATAGTGCATTCAACTCACAAGCGCCCACAATATTCGATTGTGACTTGGCCCACATAGCCTCCGCCACGGGACAATTGCTGCACACATGGCCAACAAAACCCCATATTGGTTCCAAGAATATTCTTCATTTTTAATCAAATAGGAGTATATTGATACTAAATACTTGCAGATGTCATATATTTAGTATATTTGTCTTAAATTATAATTGTGAGAAATCAAATTCAAGTATTTGTATAATGCTAGGGTGATAGTTTAAACAAACATGAAATGTTACAAATTTTTGTTAACGCACCATCATTTTATGTCAGTGTGAACTATCAAAATATTAGTGTATATCTTTGATGTAATTTTGAGGTATACTCTGTACTTTTTTGTGCAACATTATTGAATTACTACGTATTATTGGTGCTACGAGACAAAAAAATGTTGGAATAGTCAAAAAGGCAGCGAGTGATGGAGCTGTCAACTAGCATGACAGAACATAGTACATGGGTGCTAAAATATTTTCCATATTCCAAAATATTTTTTCTTACAAATTACGGAGTACTCCGTATTTTATTTATAAAGTATTTGGTAGTAGAGTAATAAAAATACAAATTACACTTTCAGAATATACCCAAAATTCTGCAAACAAAATGCAAAAAGAATATTTTCTCCGTCCCAAAAAGATTGGTACATATTGACTTTTTGGGAAATTAAGGGAGAGATATTTTGGTGTTGATTTTCCAAAAATACCTTTGATGTGATGGGTAAAAGTAGGATGTGATGGGTAGATTATTAGGAAAAAGGTATGATGTGATAAGTAATGTATGAAAATGTAAGGGGTAAAAGTGAGTTTTTAATAAAAATGTAACGGACTTTATGAAACGCAGTTTTTTTCGAAACGTGTCAGACTTTTTGGGACGGAGGGAGTATTATTTTATTTTATTGGTCATTAAAAATTACTCCGTGATAAACTAATACGGAGTACTCCCTCAAAGAGTCAAAGTTATCTGAGAGCCAACAAGTCACCTACGGCGGCTGCGCCTTTGAATTTTATTTCTGCTTTTTTGTTTTACTTTAGTTTGGTGGATAACCTTTGACTCTTCTTGATAATAATTACGATTAGAGTGTCTTGATAATTTAATTGTTTGTATGTTTTTATATATCATTTGATGAATAAATTATTTTTATCAATTATTATTTTGTAAAATTTTGTATGTTGTTTTTTAAGACTCTGTATATAAGTTTTACGAGCATTTTTTTATTTCTATATATCAATACATAAATAAAATGAAATTTAAGGATACCACCGTGTAATATTATTAATGTTCAATGTGTTTGTCCAAGTTGAGTACTTGAAATCAAAGTAGACTAACTTTGAGCATCAATTCAATACAAATTATTTCTAAAAAAACATTACAAGTTAAATTTAATTAAAACCTTTATTCATATATAATGTATTGTAATTTTTATTTAACTGATGATCAAAATTTATAAATCAATTTTGACTTTGAAAAAATCAAGCTAGACAAATTTATTGGGGGGGGAGGGGTAGGTAGTACTTTTATTTTTCAAAATACTAGTAACATATTTCCTCATTTCCTATTTACAAATTATTCCAATGGTGTGAATGCTTTGGAATTTTTTCTTACTTCAATACCCTTATCCTTAAAAGTTTTGGACCATGTTTTTTTAAAAAAAATCTTTTTTCAACCTTTTAAGGGTAAAAATGCAAAAACAATTTGCTCCTATATTATAAATTTGTGTCACATTTACATTTTGATTTTTCAAACATTGATGTTCAATTCATCATTGCAGGTAAACCATGGAAACTTGGTAAAGCTGGAAGGCTTCTGCATAGACTCAAAGGAAGCTAATTGCTACCTGGTGTATGAATACGTGGAAAATGGCTCACTTCACTCATGGCTCCACGGGGAGAAGAAGGAGGAGAGGCTGAGTTGGAAAACACGGCTGGGCATTGCGACGGACGTGGCCAACGGCCTACAGTACATCCACGAGCACACGAGGCCGAGGGTCGTCCACAAGGACATAAAGACGAGCAACGTCCTCCTCGACGCCGGCATGCGCGCGAAGATCGCCAACTTCGGGCTCGCCAAGTCGGGATTGAACGCGATCACCATGCACATCGTCGGGACCCAAGGCTACATTTCCCCCGAGTACCTCGCGGACGGGGTCGTTTCCGTCAAAATGGATGTTTTTGCCTTCGGGGTCGTGCTCCTCGAGCTCGTCTCGGGGAGGGAGGCCATCAACGAGGACGGGCGGGTTTTGTGGGCCCAAGCCGAGAGCATTTTCCGGGGCGCCGGGGCCGAAAGGTCGTTGGAGGAGTGGATGGACCCGTGCCTCGCCAAGGACCCGTCGTGCTCGACGGAGAGCGTGAGTAATGTGATGGCGGTCGCGGTCGCGTGCTTGAACCGAGACCCTTCCAAGAGGCCTACCATGGTGGACATTGTGTACGCCTTGTGTAAGAGCAACGATTCGCTGTTCTTTGATGTCTCCGATGATGGATCGTCCCCCGGGCGTCGGGTGACGGCGAGGTAAGGCAGCTAGGGCCATAACTACATTCCGCATTTTTTTACCAAAATAAAGTTCCACTTTTTTTTTATAAAGAAAAAATGATTCCAAAGTTTATCTCAATTTTCCATCCTGTGTATGAGGATCAACCATCTAATTTCATTTTTAATTTTTGAGATGAAGAGAATAAAGATGATTGTTGGTGCCCTTATCAGTTTTGTTTGGGTACATGATGTGTATGATTTTCAATGCGCCTATAGTTAAAAATAAAAAAATTTGCACTAAAACAGACAAAAACATAAGACATTTTTTAATATAGGACTTAAACTTTTTTATTTTCTAAATAGAACTTAATAATGTCTAGGGGAAGAAATAATGTCCAGTGATGGAGGACATTTACTTGAATAATGACTAATTAATACTCCCTCCGTCCAACAATAAAGTTCTCGTTCACTATTCACAGGGTCAAATTTTATTTACTTTGTTGGCCTATTTTTGTGTCTTATTTGATACCCGGAGTAAAATAATATAGTCATGTCACTTCTAGTTTTGTAGATCTTTTCATGTAGTTTTTAAATATGTAATTTTTATTTTTTAATTCCATACCATATTTCATATAAAATAATTTGAAAATAATTTCAGTCAAACATCGTAACATGCAATTAGAACTTTATTTGTGGACGGAGAGAGTAATGACCAATGGTCTTATATTGGGAAATAAAAACATATGCTCCTATATTGAGAAAGTCATTATGTTTTAGTCATTATGACATACTCTAAAATACGAGTGATTGAAAGAAAAGCAAAAGAAAATAATGGAAAACAATTTTTTCTCGTTTTAAGGAAGCGATAATACTCCGTATATAAATGAGTAAAAGAAAACAACTTTCCTGTTTTTTTTTTGAGTAAGAGTCATGCTAGCGGTACATTTTATATTGTATGGTTGAGATTGGGTGATCAGATGGTGTACATTTGGGATACACTATTTGGTGTACCCTAACATTTTTCTTATTTTTTTTCATAAAGAAAATAAAATGAGAGAGAGTGTCGTCTTTAGGGGTAGGCCTGAGGGCTTCCGCGCAAGGCTCATCGTCAAAAGAACTAAAATATAATGACTTTCTCAATGTAGGACCATATGTTTTTATTTCTCAATGTAGGACCATTGGTCATTATTTATTAGTCATTATTCAAATAAATGTTCACCATCACTGGGCATCAGGGGCGGACCCAGAACATTTGAACCATGGGAACGCATTTTAAAAAATTCATATCAAGCTAAAATTAAATAAAAATACTTCATAATATATAATATTAAAGTTCACATATACCATAACAATCACAAATTAATAATAGTCTTTCATAAAAAATATAAAATACATATTTGAAAGTTTAGTTTTCATATTTTGAAAGTGATTTATTATACTCCCTCCATCCTAAAACTTTCTTCCCACTTCCCCTTTTTCGCCGTCCTAAAACTACCTTCCCATTAGAAAAAAAGATGACAAATGACATTAATACTCTCATGTATTTACACCAATTATCTTCTAACTCTATATTTTGAATGATTGCAAAAAAAATCAAAAAATCTTTTTAAGGAGGGTAAAATTTGAAGTCAAAGCCAAAAATTAAAAATCGGGAAAAGTCAAACTGGGAAGAAAGAATTAGGACGGAGGGAGTAATACATTTGCCTCCTATATTATAATTTAAATAATATAATTACAAACAATATAAATTTACAACAAAACCCTATCATTTTAACATATTCACGATGATACAAAATGTAAATGTAATTCATAAAAACGCAATACAAATTGAAAAGAATATATACCCAAAAACACAATACAAATTGAAAAGAAAAAATTTTAAAATTCACAATTCACAAATAACAAATCCAAATATCCAATTCTCATTCAGTCATGTTAAAAAAATGAGTAATTTACTTAAATAGTACTAAAACATAATGACTTTCTCAAAATATGACCATATGTTTTTATTTCCTAATGTACGACCATTGGTCATTATCTATTAGTCATTATTCAAGCAAATGTCCTGCATCATTTGGGTATTATTTTTCTCACTAGACATTATTAAGTATTATTTAGGGAATAAAAAATTTAAGTCCTACATTGGGAAATGACTTATGTTTTAGTCCTATTCACTGCAAATTTTACTAAAAAAATTTATGCCTTGAAGAGTGAAGAACAAAAATATATACATAAAACGAGCCTCAGTATGGAGATTCTGAAAAAATAAATAATTGACGAAAATAAGTAAAAAAAATATATATGAAGAAAAAATTGGTCAACATATAATGGAAGAGGACGATAAGTTTAAAGTGGAAGGACTAACTTAGTCAATTTTTATTAATCGAAATAATTTTAAGACTGATGGAGTATGTGAAAAAAGGTACATCAAAGATTTTTTAATACTTCCTCCCTCCTTAAGCTGTTCACCATTTAAGAATCATAAGAACTTTTATTAATTTGTATGTTTTCATGGATTATTTGATGAAATACAGAGTACAATATTTTTTGTTATCTCTTATTTTGAAAAACTTTAGACGCAATTATAAAATTTAAATTTTAAATTTTATTTCTATACAAATTTTTAAATAAAATGATTGAAAATTTTAAAATTTTACTTTATTTTACATAAAAAAATCACCCTAAACAAAGGTAAAACATAGAAAAATTACCAAAACATGAGTTCAATATTTATTCTTTAAATAGGAGTTCGCACTGTGGTAATGTGACACGTGTACATATTACTATACTTTTTGGTAATGTACATGATCATGATTGATAATGTAAATACATTTTAATTCTTATATCAGGAATAAAAATATGGAACTCTTATTTTAGTATATTTTTAATGTTTTACTCATACTTTATTTTTTTTCTCTTTGCATAATGTGACAAATATTTTGGGACAGAGGGAACACTCCGTATAAACACTGATTAACAATATAAATAGTCTAAATACTTAAGAAAATAATCCAAATACTGACTAATACACAAAACAAAGAAAAATCTCAAAATTTTTAGTTTATTTTGTAATTAATTGTGAGACAAAAAAAGTACGTAATAGGAAAAAAGATTAAAGTAGAAGTAAAATATTGACAATATTCAAAATAAGAGTTCAATGTTTTTATTCTCGAAATAAATATGACTTAAAATGCATTTACAGTAGCAAACATGATCATGTATATTACCAAAAAAATAGAAAAATAATTATGTATATTGTTATATTATCACAGTAGTGTGCTGTGTTTGTTTGGTATCTTCTACTTTTGCTTGCTGGACTTTCATTTCATTGTACTTAGTGCGTTATCTTGTTATATCCTGTTATATCTTGTTATCCTGTTATATTGTGTTATCTACCATACTTTTTGTGCAGGTTGAGCCGGGGGTCTCTTGGAAACAGCCTCCCTACTTTCGAGTAGGGGCAAGTCTGCATACACACACCCTCCCCAGACCCTACTGTAGTGGGATTCAACTGGGTTGTTGTTGTTGTTGTATATTATCACAGCGTAAACTCCCATTTAAAAGAAAAAAAACCTAATATTTCTATTTTGATACTTTTTGAATGTTTTACTCCGAGTATTTTATTTTTTTAAACACTATTAACCTTATTTAAAAAAAAGTATTTGGGGCGAAAGTGATATAAGTGTGAACTTCGAGGAGAGCAGGTGAAAAGCGTCCTGTAAAAATGATGACACTTTAAAAAAGCAGACGACATGGACGGCAAAGTGACAAGCCCCGTTTCAGGCAAACCAACTCTCTCTCCATTCCCATCCATCTTCTCGCCGGAAAGTTGAGATTCCGGTGCCTCTCCTACATGGCGGCGAACCAGCACGAAGGCTACGCCGCTGCCGATGACTTCCTCGAGCAGATACTCGCCATCCCTGCTTACGCCGGCCTCTCCGTCGCTGACGTCGGCGGCGCCTCGTCGGACTCTGCCTCCACTGTCTCCCAGCTCAGCTCCTCCGCCGGCGGCCTCCACCAGCCTCTGTTCCCTCTGGGTTTGAGCTTGGATAACAGCCGCGATGACGTCAGCGACGCCGGAGGTTTCTCTTTGAAGCCTGTAAGCATGTGATCGTCGTTACCGTGGTTGAAATTCAAGAAATTTCAGATTAAAAATGGATTCTTTTTTTTCAATAAATTTATGATTGCAAATTTTTTTTTCCTTTCTTGTTTGCAGGATAGAGAAACAGTGAACTTGGGGAATTTGTACTCGGGGCTGGAGCATATGCAACCCCATGTTATTCGCCATAATGTTCCACAACTTCATCAAGTCCAGGTTAAAAAATCAAGAATCATAAAATATAATTTTAAGATTGCTTCTCATAATAATGTTTTTATGCATGTTTATGATGGATCATATTCATTGTTCAATTCTTTGGGTGTCTGATATATCTTGAGATGATGATGATGATAGATCTCATGGTAGTTTTGTAAAGAAGAACCTAAACAGTGCATTGAAAATCATATACTCTCTTTGTCTCATAAAAAGAGTCAACTAAACATGTTTTTACTGGTATACAAGTTGAGAAAATATGACTCTTTTTATAGGACAAAAAACACGTTGAGAAACAAAACTCTTTTTTGGGACAAAGAAAGTATATGAGCTTTGCAACAATAATTAGAACCGATAATGTACGAGTTTCTTGAAGATTCAACTAGAACTGTTATTTTTATCAAAAAATAGAATTCACACTTCTTATGAGTTATGATAGATAAGTTCGCATTGTCGTATATACTAGTTTCTTACTATGTATGATTTTAGAAAGGTAGTGAAATCTTAGCCTCGAACTAAGAAGTCAATAATTTTCCAATTGAAGATCTGTTTTTTTCTGAATGAGCTTTCCAAATAAAACAGAGGATAGAGCCGTGAGATCTTGTAAAGCTTTTACTGCATTCTAGTTATGTCCTTACAAAAGACATTATTACTTATAGAATGTGGCAGGCTATTAATTAATGCATTTAATTAGCTTCTAAGATCTTATAGAAAAATGTTACCTTTTAAGATGTTGCTGAATTGTTGTTGAATGAGGTATTTTCTTTTCTTCGTCTCTAATTGTTATTACTATTATTTTTTGCTTCACCATTAATTGTTCCAATCCTTAATGTCACTATCTTGATTATATGCTATCATGATATTTCTTTTTTTTCTCTTTCAAATAATAAATAACCCAACATAATTACAACTCCATTGGAGTTTGGAGAGTCAAGATGTACACAGTCTTACCTCTGTAAAAACGTTGGGGTTGTTTCCGTTAGACCCTAGATGCAATGATTCATTTACTGCCCAAAACTTCACAGAAAGTAAGAAGCATGGGAAGTTTAATGCTCCATTTTGTGTCCAAAACTAAAACATTATCAATGATGACTCTTCCAAATAAAATATAGTTTCCAATTCTTTCGCACATTTATGTCTTTCCTTTTTCAAGAAACAACTATCTTGACTTCTTTAGCTTCTTGTCAAACGAAATCAGATGCAGGCTATTAATTAATGCATGTAATTAGCTTTTAAGATTTTATAGAAAAATGTTACCTTTTAAGATGTTGCTGAATTGTTGAATGAGGTGATTTCTTTTCTTCGATTTTTAAATGTTTTTACTATTATTTTGCTTCACCCTTAATTGTTCTAGTCCTTAATGTCACTATCTTGATTATATGCTATCTTGCAATTTCTTTTTCTCTTTCAAATAAAATATAACCCAACATGATTTCAAGTTTTCAACTCCTTTGGACTTTGGAGAGTCAAGTTGTATACAGGCTTACTCCTGTAAAAACAAAGAGGTTGTAACCGTTAGACCGTAAAATCGTAAATGCAATACTGCATTTACTGCCCAAAACTTCACAGAAAGTAAGAAGCATGGGAAGTTTAATGCTCCATTTTGTGTCCAAAACTAAAACATTGTCAATAATGATGATCCTTTCAAATAAAATATAGTTTCCATTTCTTTCACACATTTAAGTCTTTCCTTTTTCAAGAAACAACTATCTTGACTTCTTTAGATGCACTGTATAACAATTTAAGGAACAATGGATTTTTAAAATTCCTAACGTTAGTTTCATTGCAGTCTTTTCAAGGGCAACCATCCCCAAACACAGCAGTTAATGTCCCACACCCACCAGCTATAAGACCTAGAGTTCGAGCACGAAGAGGACAGGCCACAGATCCTCACAGTATTGCTGAGAGGGTAAAACTATTTATCTAAAACATTGAATGATTGTACTGTTGGAGTATGCTTGAAGCTTTTGCTATAGGAAATGATTGCATGCCCTTTGACTCTTTTGCAGCTACGCAGAGAGAGAATATCCGAAAGAATTAAAGCCTTGCAAGAACTTGTTCCCAGCTGTAATAAGGTTTGTACAGTTTCTTTTCCACTTGGTCTGTGTGAAGAACCAAAAACCTTAACTCAAATTTGTTCGTGTAGTAGTCTCGTAGTGAAAGTTTGGAACTTTTTCTTGCCAGACAGATAGGGCTGCAATGCTGGATGAGATTCTGGACTATGTGAAATTCTTACGCCTTCAAGTTAAGGTATGTATTGTGATGCGCCACATATTTACAAACTATTCTGTCAACTATGGAGTATTATAGACCAGAGAAGTAAGAAGCAAGATAAGTTTAATTTGTTATTTTGATTTAGTCCATTTTTACCTAAAGCTAAAAAGAATCGTAAAAATTGACTCTTAACTCCTTTGGGAAAGGGTATTTTTTTAAAATAAATGTCGTTGATGCAATGACACAAGTACTGCTGATTGCGATCATGCAAAACATGAATAACATAAAACTTGATTTCCTTACATTCGGATGTCTTGCAGAAATGGTTTTCCTTGTTATATTGAACACCACTTATTGCTTCATCAGCAAAGCTGTCTTACAAATAGAATTTGAATAAAAATATGTATACATTGCCCTTATTTTTTTACTGTAAAGCTTGAATATATAACCCCTTAGTCAATGCATTAAATACAATGCATCCAAACTTGGCATGGACTGGCCAGTTGGACCGGTTAACGAATCGATCATCTGACTAGTTTGTCCCACTTATGGGGGACATGCAATGGAGTTGGTGTGAACCGGCTGGTTTTGATGTTGAATTGGTGACCCAAGAGGATGCAATAACTTTTTAAAAATGTCTTGATAATGTGCCATTTTTACCCTTGGCTATGAACTTGTGGAATTCTGTTACCCCGTGTTATAAATTTTGATTCTCTGAAATATTTTAATACATGGTATGAGCAAAGAACTACAAACATTCTTATTCCTTTTCTTAAGATTTTTTAGTACTAAGATTTAAGCTTGTATTGGTAATAAAAACCACATGATTTTAAACTACACCAAAATCTGTATAAGACTCAAAATGACAATTTCCAAAGAGAAAAAACAAATTCTAATAAAGATTTGGTCACGTGGTTTAAATAGTCATCCATTATTTACTGCTTGGAAAATACTGAGTAATTGTGTGATCTGTCTAATAAGATTGATGGCATTCATGAAATTAAAGTGTCAAAGTTTTTTTCTATGCGTACGAATTAGTGCACCTTACATACTTGGAACTTGCCATGTAACTATGTGTGTGTATTTGTGCTTTCATATCATTGAATTATCATTATAGATTTTCTAATTTACTCTCAATGAATATATTATTATTTGTTATTATTACTCTTTTTTCATTAAAAACCTTGTTTTTAACTCAGTTAATGCTTATCCTTGAACTGCATAAAGGTACTGAGCATGAGCCGGTTGGGCGGGGCTGGTGCAGTGGCACAACTTGTTGCAGACATTCCTCTAGAGTCTGTTGAGGTAATTGAAGACCATGTTTTATTTGCTAAAAAAACTAAAAATAAAAACAGAGAAATATTACAAAATTAAAGGGCTTGTGTGTCTGCCGAGCACTTCTTGATTTCCTTTTCCAGTTGTCCCAAAAAAAAGACTCCATTTAGGGAAAGAAATGAGTGGTTTGCATTATTTTTCTCTCATCTGCATAAAATTTTCACTTTTTCTTAAACTCTGTGGGAAAAAAAACATACATGAGCTTCTTTCTGGAAATATTTCAGGGGGACGGGGGCGAAAACCGGGCAAACCAGCATGTATGGGAGAAGTGGTCAAACATAGAAACAGAAAGGGAAGTGGCAAAGCTGATGGAAGAAGATGTTGGTGCAGCCATGCAATACCTCCAGTCCAAATCCCTTTGCATCATGCCCATATCTCTTGCAGCTCTCATCTACCCCACACACCAATCAGGTGATTCCTCCTTGGCCATTAAGCCGGAACCATCGGCTCCTTCTTAGAGTCTCCCAGTCCTTTGCGCGTGCCTATGCCAAGTTTCTCTATAATTGTCACTTCTTACAAGTCAATCCGTTCCGTCCGGGGGGCAGTGCAATCCAACTCAGATGCCACTATTCTGCTTTTTGACACAGCCTTGGCCACTTTCTTTTTATTGTCAAACAAGGTATGATGTCTCACAACTTGAAGATGGCTAAATGTGCAGAAGGCACTTTCTCCCATTATTACTACTTCTATTATTATATTGTTGGTGGTGACATGCTCAAAAAGATTTTGAGTATATTGTGTTGTTCAAACTTATAATATACCCATCCTCCATATCTCTCTGTTTTGTTTTTTCAAATCTCCTGGTGGGGACATTTTCATCTGTATGGGCACTGTAAAAGCACTAAAATTTGTGCATGTAACTGTCTGCAATTAAATGTTTCTTTCATGTGAGATTTGTGCCTTCTCAATCATGTTTAGTCTGTGTAAAATTATGAGATATCAACCCAACCATTGGTAATGAGAGGTGTAACACATATTCATATATATCAGTGTTTTTTTTAAAGAATGGGTGTTTGATGTGGGACTTTTTATCCTCAAGATGTGTGCCTTGGTCTTTTTGCCTCAAGTTGTCACTTGGTTGACTAAACTTGAGGTTCTTATTTGAGGTCTTAAGTCTTTGCTATGATATGATGTAGAATCATGAGATTTTATTCGAGAAATAATTCGCAATGCGAAAGGCAATTCATATTCTCATATAGTCATATGTTAGTCTTATTTAGTGTGGGAGATTTCTATCGTTAACAATATGAGTAAGTTTGAGATCGAGTTGTAATTGTGTATGCTGAGTGTAATCCACCATCAAAGTTTATCACGCGAAACGATCACTTAACGATGTGTCCTATCTTACTGACATCTCTCTACTCTTGTCGATATAGTGTAAACAAGTTATTCTTCAGAAGTCATTTTCTGGAAAATGATTTAATATGCATTGGCAAATGGTATCTTCTGTTCTTTGGAAAGGATAAAGAGACCAAAACTGTTTTATACATTTACACTTGGGAAATCATAATATACAATTGTGAATATTTCTCAACAGCAACAGAAAATAAGATTGATAATAATATTACAAGACAGATAATGAAACCTCCATCGTTTTCTTGCTTCAGATTAAACAAAGTTTCACAGACACTGCATCATAAGTTCATAACTAAAAAAAGAAAGAAAGAAAAGCTCTGTTGTCACTTCTTCTCAGTTGTAGACTTGTAGTGCAGAGAATTGCAAAAAAAGAAATTGCTCTGATGCTTCAAGATGTGCATAATTTCAAATTCCACACCCCAATCCTCTTGCCTCAGATCCTTTCATTATTCTTAACCTCTTGCAAGATGACAAGAACATTCTGCAATAAGCCAAAGCAATGCACAATCACTACACTGCACATATCAAAATCTAATCTTTTTTTTTCTTCTTCAAAGAATATATATATATACACACATGTAGGGCCCAAGAATGGGAATGGTGAAGACTGAAGAACTTACCCCCAAGGGACATCTCCAAGAAGCATCAAGTCACCATCTTTATCTTCATAAGCAGGTGCATATTCAGACCCTTTGTAGCCTTCCCTCTCAGAGTAATCCCCAATTGTGAGCTTGAACATGTTCTCCAAAGCACTTATCAGTTCTTGATACCCTTTGTACATCTTCAAGTCAATCTTTCTTAGGTAAGGTGCCCCATCCATGCTCACTTTCACATACATTCCATTCTGGTTGCCATCCCCTCCTCCTCCTCCTCCCTTATTTGCCCTGAGGCTGTTTTTCCGGTATGATCTGACCGGAGGCCATCCCACAATCTGTGACCTGCATCAGACAAGATTGACCATTTAGGATCAAACTCTCAATCTTTTGGTTGTGGGCACAAGAATGGTTTTTTTTAATTAACTCTAACAGGAACCCGTTCGGGGGAAACGGACTTACTTGGAGACTGGCGAGGCATCAGCCTTGGATTCGCAGTCCTCTGCTTCGGATTCTTGAAAGGCTCTCTTGTAGCTTTTGGCAGTTGACACTGTTTCTTGGTCACACTCTCCTTCAGTTCCAGGGAGGCCCAGCCTGAGCTCAGTTGCCATGAGGCTCAGATCATTCTCATGTCCCAATACACCTTTCATTTTTTCTTCTTCTTTTGTTTACTTCCACTGCTGGTATAGTATCAGATCAGAGTGAAAGACTGAATCTTTCCGGTTCAAGAATGGAGATGGAGGGGAAAAGAGTGAGTCTTGATGCACAGATTGTGGGAAACTGTTGTTATATATAATAAAAGAGTTGTAAAGGGACTCTATAATGGATCTTTTTTCATAAAAATATAAAAATGGGTTTTATTTTTTCATTATAAATTAGGGACAGATGAAAGGGAAATTGTCTGGAGAGTGAAGAGGGATGTGGAGGCAGATGTCCGGAGATTTAGGGGACAAGTGAGGGACAAAGGTTGAAGAGGGCATATGGGAAGGACTTCTGGGGACGACAATGGAATGAATCCTTCAATTTGGGAGGCAGTGAAGAGCAAATTCTGGGACCATTGTGTTTCTGTTTTGTTTTGCCACACTCCCATTTCTGTGTGACTAATTATTTTACAGGTGGTGATGGGCCCGAACCCGACCTTAAAAAACCCGACTTGTTTTTTTGATGTTCGGGCCTTGAATAAAATGAAAGACCCGTTTCACAAGTGGGCCGGATTTTGAGCTTCACCATCAAAATAATTTGTGCTGGATCTGAGTTTTTGTTATTATTCCTTTTCTTTCAAAATAAAAGTTGTCTTCATTATTCATAGAGTAAATTTTACTTATTTTTCCCTTTTTTGTTTTTTATTTCATAAGTAAATTATTTCTTTGAAGAAGTTTTTAAATATAAACGGAGGAAATTCTTCTTCTTCTTTTTTATTTTTTTGTTTTTACATATTAATTTTTTTAAAAGAAAATTTTCAACTCTATAAATCCATCATATCTCCAACTCCAGCTTATCCATTCCCATCTCACTCAATGTATTATTTGCTTATTTTTTATTTTTTTATTATTATAATCCTTTTTTATTTTTGTTATCATTATTTATATATTTTCATTAATAGATGAATATTTTTTTATTAAATTTAATTATTTTTTTAATTAAAAGTGATGAATAATGTAAAATAAATGAAGAGACGGGACGAGAGGAAGATAACATCGCATGAGTTTTGACATGATACAAAATAGGAAATGATGATATGGTAGGAATTGGGACAGGGTCAGAGTCCACCCCATTGTACATGCCCTTAAGTTAGGTTCTTGAAGAATATAATAAAGATGTGGGGGGAGTTAGTGGTGAATTAAAGACTTAGAGACAGTTTTTAGGCATAAAATGGACGTTGTTGGTCCCTACATATTCATCATAGGGTAGTTTGGTTAGTTGATTTAAGGACATTCCGGCCATCTTTTCACGCGGACTTATTATTAGCTTTTAGATTTCAATGCTCCCTCCCATTCATCCGCTCTAGTGTTCCACACTTCTACCCTATATAGTTTAAACTAAGTTAACTTCTCCTTAGCTTGCCAAACACCTAGTAGATCAAAGGTACTCTTACGACTTCTTGTTTTACGGGCTTCAATAGGTTAAGAATATATGGATAGATACTACTCCGTATTTTGTAATCTCTCAGTTCCAAAATCATCGTCTTGTTTCGAATAACGTGTAAAATATCATCATTTTTAAAACAATCATATTTTAAAAATATATCAAAAGCTCGACAAGATAAATTGTGACATATCTGCTTTATTTAATCAAATGATCAAAAATAAAAAATGCACACGCAAATAAAAGTTACTGAAAGTCATCTGAAATATGTAGTAATTTTGGAGCAGGGGGAGTATTAAAGTTTAAAATTAAAGAACAAGAACGATAAAGAATATATATACAAAGTCGCAAAAATGTACTCCCTCCGTCCCAAATTATAATGCCTGTTTACTATTCACAGGGTCAAACTTTATTCACTTTCTTTCTCTATTTTCGTTAGCAAATTGATAAAATAAAATATTGTTGTCACTACTAGTTTTGTAGATCTTTTGATGTAGTATTTTGATATGTAATTTTTATTTTTTAATTCTATACCATTTGTCATATAAAATGATTTGAAAATAACTTCAGTCAAACATCGTAAACCGAAACAGGCGTTATAAAATGGGACGGAGGGAGTAACTAAATTTTGTATTCGACTNTATTCACAGGGTCAAACTTTATTCACTTTCTTTCTCTATTTTCGTTAGCAAATTGATAAAATAAAATATTGTTGTCACTACTAGTTTTGTAGATCTTTTGATGTAGTATTTTGATATGTAATTTTTATTTTTTAATTCTATACCATTTGTCATATAAAATGATTTGAAAATAACTTCAGTCAAACATCGTAAACCGAAACAGGCGTTATAAAATGGGACGGAGGGAGTAACTAAATTTTGTATTCGACTAAAGTCAAAGAAATTAAAGATGTCGTCTCAAAATGACTTACCTCTTTACTATTACGGCATCTCGAAAAATTGTTCTTATTTGCATATTTTTGTTGACCATATCATAAAACATTCTTGTCGACTTTTGTTTTGTAAAAATTTTGATGTTTAAATATGTAATTTTTTTTTTATTTCTATACATATTTATAAATAAAATAATCATTTTAAAGAAGAAGAAGATATACTCCGTAATAAGGAGTAATAAAATACTCAAACTTTATTACTACTACTAGTATGAAATAGAGAAGAAGAAGAAGATATGATAAGGAGTAATATTCTCTCTATCTATCCAAGTGTAGTATCATGCAAGTACGTACTCCGTAGGAAAGAATAAAAAGATGTGTGGCTGGAGCGGGCCATGCAATATGGGCCAAAGTTCTGAAGGTCATTATTCCGTACCTAATATGAGTTCTCATGTCTCATCTCTCATCATATATTGACATGATATCTAGCTATTTACCATGCAAGGAGTAATTTAAAAGAAAAAAAGAATATCAGAAATTGCAGAGTTGACAAAGACAAGAAGTGTTAAGAAGGTAAGACCTAAGTTTGATTCTTGACAACTGTACTAGGAGATAACTACGCTAAACATAGAATTTGTGCAAGTACCAGGTGCAGTCTCCATTCTTTGCTATCAATCTATGATCAAAGTATAATTTAACTATTCTTATTGACCGTCCAGACGGATCTGAGGAGGCCCTCGGAGATGAGCATCATCTTTTTTTTAAAAAAGAAAAAAGAACCTAATTTTTTTTTTCAAAAAGCAAAAGTACCAACACACACGTGTATTTGTGCTTGAGATGCCGGTTTGGCCATTGGAGCACGAATTATTGGCATATATGGGTCGAACTATCCGTACGTCCAAGTTTATGCTATCTCCCTCTCCTAAAATTTTTCCTGTTTCAAACGGTGACCATTGAAAAGATTAGGATTCGGGAGATGTCAACAAGTTAGATAGTGCGTAGAAGATAATTGAGATATGTTCGGTTAAATTTAAGAAAGTAAAGATAATTATGTCCATTAGCTCAAATTGAAATATTTTATGGAGCAGACAAGATGTGAAAGTAAAAAAGTTTTACGGAACGGAAGAAGTATGATCAAATATCATTTTTCAAGTAGATTCCAGTATATAGAAAAATTAGATTTCAATGAATTTCTTCCGTGGCTTAAGTACTAGGAGGAATACTCCTCAAAATTCTATGGATGTTGATTCAAATATAAGTTTTAACAGAGACGATGGATTATTGTGCGTCATTATGTTTTCAAAAGTATAGACTTATACTTCTTTTGTTCCTTACAGTCTTTCCTATTTTGACTTTTAAGAGAAATAAGGAAGATATATTTTTGTGTTGACTTTTCAAAAATACCTTCGATATTTTTGTGTTGACTTTTCAAAAATAAAGCCTCATTATCTCATTTTTACTTTTATGGATATATATTCAGTCATAGGTTTTGGATCCAGTGAGAATGAAATCTAGTGAAAGAAATAAGAATAAATGTGGTGCATTAGATATTATGATCTAAGGGTCATAAAAAATACTCTCTCCATCCCACAAAACATCCCCTTTCTTTTTTCATCCGTCCCAAAAAACTTTTCTCATTTCTTTTAAAAAGTCACCTTTACCCTTACTAATTCTTAACCTATCTATCACATCATATTTTGAGTCAATACCAAAATACACTCCTATTAAATCACTTAAAATTCAAAACATGAAATGTTTTGTGGGATGAAGGGAGTAGAAAATTAAGCAAAATTCTAGAAAAACACAGTGACATTTCAATAAATAAGTTAAACTTTTATGCATTTTTATGCCTTTGCAAAAAGTGCACTACCATAATATATACATGCATCGTGCTGGACGAATAATGCATCATTCTCATTTCTCTCACTAAGAGCTTTCTCACGTGATCCACACCCTTGAGTCATAATCTGTGATTTATTGATGATCATATACATGCAATATGGTTAATATTCAATACGTGTGTGTCGTACTCTATAATTAAATTCAATTAATTAATGTTTGGTTTGAGGCAAGTCCAGCCAGCCTGGGAAGGGTTCTAAAAGCTAAGGAGTTAAAAAGACACTTGTGTTAGATGGTGATGTCCTTTTGCAAGTGGGGTGCATGCACACTACCAGAAAATATCAAATTTGCAACGAAAACCTTACAACATGCAATTTTTTTGTTGCAGAATTGCAATGGATTTTTTTTATTGCAACAGAATTATTTCGATAAATTTTAAACAACTTAAAAGCAGTTTTTGACTAGCTTATAAGTAGAGAGAAAATTGACTGGCCAACTTCACTATATAAAATATATTGTTATAGCGGAATACAAAACATTTCTCCATCTTCAACTCAAAAGTATCATAATAATAACTTCAACCTTTTTTTTCTTAGAGCCCAATCCGAAGAAAAACACGGGGGCACGCTCCTTGCTTCCTCGTGTCAATCTGCGACTCGCTTGTTTTCACCAGTGTCATCCAAAATGCCGACGAGGCACTTTTCGAGCAAGAACTCGGCGTTCACCCAAGCATGGTACTTGTCTGAGGAACAAAAGGTGTGTCAAGGACTCCTCACTGAACAACATTTCTTGAATGCTTGATATGCCTCTTACATTCTCACCAATGAAACCCAAAAAATGAGAACTTTTTTGATGAGTTAGACACCATCATGCAATCTAACTTATATCATGACCATAAGGTTTTTTTACTGACAGTAAAGAAGCACTAGTTCATAAACGACCGTAAAGAAAATACGCGCCAAAAGGATACTGAATAAAGGAGTGCAATCTTTCCCAACAGCTTTCATCAGCATGTCAATGCCTGGGAACAAAACATGACAAGAGTAAAGCTACTAGGAAGGAAATCAGTTACAGGGAAAACACTTCCAGACATAAAACAGATGAAGTAGGAATTAGAAATAAGGATCAAATTGCAGAAGAGATAAATTAAAGAACTTGTATATGATTACATACCTCCAGGGTGGAATTTCATGTAAGGAGTAATATTATACACACTGCCTTTTAAAACTGTCCACATAGAGCCTTCTGTTTGGTGCTGCTTTACTTCACGCATTGATATAAGCCTCTTGTTGGACTTCCCTTTCAATCCTAAAGCGAATCAGTTAAAAAAAAGGGCACTTAGAAAGAATTCACAGAGGCACTTGCCACAATTTGTAAGACAATCTCATCATCAGAAAAGGTTGCATCCCTATCTCTGCAATCCACATGGAGCAAGCACTGGGAAAAGAGAGTTTGGGGGGGGGGGGGTATTGCAAGCCATAAAAATGCATAAAAGCAT
>OOIL02006874.1:853291-879099 GCA_900332095.2 Cuscuta campestris | reverse complement strand
CTCTGCAATCCACATGGAGCAAGCACTGGGAAAAGAGAGTTTGGGGGGGGGGGGGTATTGCAAGCCATAAAAATGCATAAAAGCATGTGTTTGTGTGGCTTATACCAAGGTCCAAACATCACTTGCATGGAAAATATGTCCAAGAATTTGTAAAATATGACCCGAAACCCAATGCAAATTCAAGTAGCACGAGCAATGATGAAAATTTCCCAATATTTCCAATTTTCCAATCAATATGGGAAGTGGTAAAATTTCTCTAGAATCTTAGAGGAAGTTCATATTATGTGGATAAATAAACAAAATTATCAAAAATAATCGAGAAGTATCAAACATTTTCCTAAAGTACAATTGATCTCATTTTCTGAAAAACATTGATAGCAAGATGATTTATTTTTTTCAGAAAAAAAAAACAATACTACATAGTACATCAAAATACTGAGCGATTTTCCTTAAATTCAGAGAACCGATATTTCTTACCTTGGGTACAAGTAAATAGAGCAAATGTAGTCTCACGGGTTATTAGAGGAAACAATGAAGGCAAAGCGTAAAGAAATTTAAACTTACCGGCAAGGTCAGGATTAGTACGTGTAAGCTTGAGCCAATCCATTTGGCTATAGCCCTTTTCAAAAGGGACCTTGGCCCGAGCAACAGGCTCCCTACCCACAAGCTTCTGTGCAGCTTTTTCATTTGATGAGCTTTCAGTACCATCTGGAGCTGACTGTTTTGCAGCTTCACTAGGGTGCATTTGAGGAGCTGTACTGATGACATTGAAGGACAAGGATCCCATCACTTCTTCCTTCTTTGCAGCGGTATAATAAGGAAGCTTGTTATTCCATACTCTAAACTCATCTTTGCTTTGCCTACTTGAAGCGTCCTCTTCTAAACTGATGTTTCTTATTCCAGGAACCACCGTTTGTTCATCAGAACTATTTTGGTCAGGGGGTGCACTGACCTGTATATTAAGAAATAAGGTTTTTTCTTCAAGTTTAGATGCGACGTAGTGTTCATTTCTTATGTTCTTGCTAGAAGAGTCATTATTGATAACGTTTTAATTTCCCTTAAACAATGGACTAGATCGAAATGGCACATCAAACATCCTTTGCATCTTACTTTCAATGATGTTTTGACCCTCTAGATCCCAACGGTGTTGATATTGTATTGGGCTTTGGTGTTTTGTTGTTAAAGTTCATACAAGACTTCACAAATACAAATCATCCACCAGGATGAAAGCATGAAGATGCGAACCAAGTTTAGATGCATAGTAATAAGTGTTCTAACTTGCCTGGCAAAATGTAAAATCATTATCTTTGTCGCTTTCCATTTTACAAGCAATCAACTCCACAAACGAAGGAAGACGGTTCTCCTGTCCATCCAAGGAAAAATCACTAACATGAGAATAATCCCTTATCTTAATACTTTCTTTGGATTGATGGGAAACCTAATCTAGCAAGTTGCATACCAGAATATAGCAATTAATGGATGAAAGAAACAAAGGAGAAGAAGCTGCAATTCATTCAAATTGAATCTATTCCATTGATTGACTTATAGCTCTAGAATAAGATTCAGTCTAATTAACTTCCCATTACCCAATTCAACCCCAATTTATAACATTATTCACACTTATGTAGTTTTTGCAATCCAAGACCTAAAAAATATGGATGACATTAACAAAAAGGGGAAAATTATAATAAAAAAGCAGAAGAAAAGTGGCAAAGCTAGCAAAGATCCTAACTTTGAATAGGGTTTCATCAATCAATCAAATGCATAATTGGTAATCAAGGAATCAAGGCAAAAAGAGTGATAAATTACCAATAATTTTCGGAGATATGAAATCCAAAGAAAAGATGATAACTTTCGCGGGGTGAAGACAAATCACTCGCGAAAAAAAAAAACACTCAAAAATAAGGAACGCACAACACAAAGCGTAAAAACGATGAAAACCAGAGACAAAAACAGGATAGAAGAATGATTATACATACCTGAGAAATCAATCGGAATAGTTGAGGGCTAAACCCAGAGATGAGTCTAACTCAATGATTTTGTAGCTTTGACAATAACAAAAAGGTTAGTTGAGAAATCAGACTAAAGCCTGGTTTGGAATAAGATTTTCTATTAGCATAAATTTTTTGAATAAAATTTTAATAGTTTTAATTAATATAAAATTGCTAACGTTAAAGACTATCATTAAATAGTTGAGAAATCAGACGAAATTCTTTTTTGGAAGAACATTTTTCATTTGTTTAAATGTTTCAGATAAAATTTTAATATTTTAAATTAATATCAAAATGCTAACGTTAAAGACTATCGTCAAGTAGTCTTTTGAAGACGTTGTTACCATATAATGTTATACTAAACGTGGCCTAAAACATTTATAAACACCTTCTATACCATACATTTTGATATACGATGTTTTCCATATATTCACATGAATACTTATTTTCAAATAATTGAATATTCATTTTTTAATGTTACAAAGTACACAAACGGAGAATCTAAACATGCAAAGAGTGATAATGAAATAAGCTTAATTAAAATTTAAGGACGACAAGATAGACTTGAGTCTGCGATGCCAAGTAGGCACTATAACTGGTTGACGCAAAGTTGACATGGGCTTAGAAGGGAGAGTGTATAGTCTATGTTCACAAGGGCTCATGTACCATACCCGTTTTGTGGCGTTATCCACTATTTGAAAATTCTTGGCACTAAAAACAAGGGCACAATTCGGTCTCTTCAACTTATTTTTGCTACTTAGTTTTTATTCTTATCGGATTCAGATCAATTGAGATCATATCAGTTTCATTCAGATCAGTTCAGACCAAATCCAATTAATTCAGATCAATTAAGATCAGATCAAATTCATTCATATCAGTTAAGATCAGATCAAATCAAATCAGAAAACTATTTAAAAAACAAACAATATTAAAATAACTAAAATAATAACAATTATTATTATTATTATTATTATCATTAATAATAATAATATGTTAATAAATATTCTTAGTAATTAATAAGAATAATAGTACTTAAATAATAATGATTAAATCCAAAAAAATAATAATGATAATAATTATTTTTAACGAATGATAATTAATAATAATGATAATAATGATAATAAAAATTCATAATAATATTTATTTTTAAATATAATAATAATTGATAATTTTTTACAATAATCATAACACTTAACATTAATTATTATTATTATTATTATTATTATTATTATTATTATAAATATTATTTATAATAATAAAATAATAATAATAAATATAATAATAAAAATAATACAGAGTAAAATTAATAATTACAATAATTACCAATAATAAAAATTATAATTTTAATTTTATTAATAAAAATTACAAAAATAATTAAAATTATTAAATATAATAACTAAAATAACTATCATTTTTTTTATTATTATAAAAATAAATTATAACTACTAATGATAATCATCCTGATTAAAATTAACCTAGGAGTACACCAACATGGGTACTCCATTTGTACACCAAGCCAACATAGACATACACAGAAACGTAATGTCTGTGCCTGCACAAAAAATTATGTAAATGTGTTTGTGTGTGGTGCATGTGTTAGCTTTTTGTACAAATGGGGTAACCCATGTTGGTGTACCCCTAGCATTGCTCTCATCATTAATCACAACACTTAATAATAAAAATAATGATAATAATAGTAGATAGAATTATTTAAAAAAAAGTTGTTGTAATAATAATTAATAATTACCATTATAATTATTAATAATAAAAATTATTATTGTAATACTATTAATAATATTTATTAAAAATAATTAATAATATTATTATCATCATACATTTTGATTAATAATGATAATCATCATCAATAATAATAACACTAAATATTAGTAATAATAATAATAATTAATTATAATTATATTAATAAATTTAATTATTAAACTAATAATGATAATAATAATAATAATTAGAATAATAATTATTAATAATGAAAATTATTATTGTGTTATATTAGTTATTACAATTGTTAATAATAATTAATAATACTCCGTAATACTTAATACTCCCTCCGTCCCTCAGTTTTTGTCCACTTTTGACTTTTGGAACTGTTCATCTAAGCACTTTGACTCATCAAATTTTCTCAATGTGTAAGCCTAAATATAGTCATGCGTGATCTTGTTTGATTTGTCTTAACATATAGATTATTAATATATAATTTTAATAATTTTTAATATACAAATTACAAGATAAAATGGATTAAAGAAGTGCATTGGATGGTGTGTAAAAATTAAAGTGGACAAATACTCTGGGACGGAGGGAGTAATAAATTATTATTAATTTAATAATAATAATTCAAATTTGAATTAATTTCATTCAAATCAGATTCATTCAGATAAGATCTATCCAGATTAGATCAAATCCATTTAGATCAAATCACATCCATTTAGATCATATCCAAATCCGGCCATTCACATCAGATCAATTCAACATTAAAAAATTCAGTTCAGATCAGATCAGCCGAAGAAAATGCAACCTTATTTTTGTTGGTGAAGTGGTGAACGAATAATAACTTGGAAGAGAAGGAACATGATTAAGGAAGAGGAGGTGATATTTACCATGAGTGATGTGAATATAGCCAAATTAGTGCATGTTATGGGTAAGGTGTGACTATTACCTACAATGACAGTTTCGGTGCCATGATATGGAGTAAGAGACTGTAGCGGTGATAGATCATGTGTGACATGATTGTTGGCACATGTATTAAGATACCAATCATCAGATTAGATGTTTATAGCGGCATGCATAATGCGAGATGTGCTAGCAAAGGTATTATTGGTATAAAATCATCACAACGATGCCAATAGACAACATAATGACCTCACTTGTCACAGATCTAACACACTGGAAGCTCGCATGGAGGACCACGACCCCCGCCTCGGCTGTTGCTTCCATCGCCACGGCTAGGGCCATTTTTGCGGCTATAGGATGGCCAACCGCGGCCGCCTCCTCGACCGCCTGGAGAATAGAGTGTAGTGTGAGAACTCCTAGAAATAGAATTAGCCAAGTTTAGTTTTTTTACCATCTTAAGATTAATTATTTTCTCAGAGGTGGCCGGTGAGCCATCTAGAGAGTTGGCTGAGACTGATATTTTCATTGTTCCTGCAGATATTCTGTTCAAAGGAAGAGTATTCGCTAAGGAGGCCATGAATAACAACATATACCACATCACATTCTAGAATCTATCTCTTCATTCAATGCATCTTGATCTGCTATGATAGAAGCAACTTCATCAAGATACTAAGTCATATTTTTTGTACCTTTGCAAAGAGTGTGAAGCTAATCTCGAAGTTGATAAATATGAGCAGTGGACACGAAATTACATTGTGCCACTAATAATAGTCGGGCTAATAATAACGAAAGATACGCATAAATGAAAGTGTCAACTACGGACCATGAGGTGTACTCAGGGTTAGGGTTTGTATTCCCTTCTTTGGAGATTATTTTTTGTGGTGCTTCTTCATAGCCATCGATCCATCCGAGAAGGAGATTAGTTAAGAGACCATGTCGTATAATTTGTATCTATGAGTTTTTTTGGGATTAAATTGTGGGAAAAGGCGACGTGCCAATCGAAAAAGAAGACTAGGTCTGAGAAAAAAACCTTATTAGCTCCGATACCATAATACAATTTGAGAAGATTTGATCTTATTAAATAATGAAGGTTCAACCTCTATGTAGAGGAAATACAAGAGAGAATTTTAATCCTTTTAAAATCGGAATAATGGTAGCAATACAATAATGAAACAATAAAAAAAGAAAGGCAATAAATAATAATGTTTATTTATAGTTATTATCCAAACAGTCAGATTTTAATAATTTTTTTACTCATTTTTATTAGATATTTGAAAAAATAATATAGTCATGTCACCTTTGGTTAGAAATTAAAGTGAAAAAATTGAACAAGAAGAATAAAAAGGAATAAAACTTGCAAGAAGGAAACGAAAGCAAAACAAAGTAGTGAAAAGAGATTAACCAAAACAGCAGAAACGAAAAAAAAGTGAGAAATAAGCACGATGAAGGGATGACATCACGGGCTCCCACACTCTAATGGTCAAGATAATAAATTCATAAGCATTTTCCTAATATAAAGATGAACATTTTTATAATTATTTTTCAAAAAAAAAAAAAAAAAACTCCTCCATCCGTCCTGTGCTAAGAGGCACTCCTGTCATTTTGGTTGTCCCGCCTAAAAGGCACATTCATTTGGCACTATAAACTTATATCTTCAATCATTTTTTAATATTTTCTAAGTTTAATTTGTACACTACTCTCTTTTTTATCTGAGTGGATTCTCAAAATGGTCCATTACGATAGAATGGTTTCCCAATAAATAATTACTCCGTATTACATACATTGTACTCCGTAATTAAAATTTATTCCCTTGATAGTCATTTGTAAAAAATATCCAATAAATGATTATTAAGTGTAGTATATTTTGATACTTTTTACTAGAGATGTAAACACATCAAATATTTTAAATTCGATTCGCGATTTGTATTCGAATATGATGATTCAAATTCGCGTTATTCAAATACAAATTCAAATTCAAATATTATTTTTGATTCGAATATTAATCAAATACAAATACAAATAGAGATATATTCGATTCGGATGATATTCGAATATTCGAATATATGTATATATACACAGACCATGTTTTCAACATCAAAAGTCAAGCAAAGTAATATAGTATAAAGTGTATTTAAAATACTAAGAATTCAATAAATTAACGTAACACGAAAATCTAAAACATATGATTTTTAATAGTTATATTTTATAAAATATAATTTGTGTAAGATGCAAATGCATTAATGTTTTTATATACGGAATATAGTATAGTATAAAGAGTATCGTAAGTTAAATTACAAATTGATGTTGGTTCATCATATAAATTATATAGTATGATTATTCAAATATTCGTTTATGATTCGATAATTATTCGAATATTAATCAAATACTTATTCAAATCTTATTTTGAATTCGTCTCATATTCGGATTCGGATTCGTATTCAAAAAAATTAAACAAATACAAATTCAAATATATCGGTATTCGCTTCGATTCGGTTCGTTTACACCCCTACTTTTTACCATCTAAACTATGAAAATATTTTTAAAAATTTTTTAAATTAAATATTTTCACAAATCATATGTTTGAGTTACAATTATAATACCACCCCAATTATCTAAAAAAAATTAATTATAAACTACCATGTAGGTAAATATTATTTATTAAAAATTATCATTAAAATGTCTTAATTATGAAAAATTATGAAGTACCATATAAGTAATTATTGCCTATTGATGACTAATGTGGTGATACGAATATCGTATCGGATAGGCAAGAACTTCGAGCGTCTTCGGGCTCCAAGAAAGGGGAGGCAAAGAGAGAAGGAAAACTTTGAGCGTTTCCGGGGTCCAAGAAAAGAGAGACGAGAGATTAAGAGAATTCTTGATTATTGATTGATTGAATAATAATAGCGAAGGGTTACAATATATAAAGAACGTAGATAACCTAATTGACCTAATGCGCTCGGGCCCATACTAAAACCCTAAACCAACAATAAATAATAATAAATAAATACTAAATAATAATATAACTAATTAAAATATTATAATTAACAATCTGTATCATTCTCACCCCCTTAAAAACCACCTTGTCCTCAAGGTGGAGGCTCCCACTCGTGTTTCTGGACTGGAGAGATAATGCTAAACCAAAGGCGCAGTCCATGCTTTGAATCAAAGTGATGGCCATACAAGACGCGGCACGTAGAATATCTAGTTGCTCTCGGTGAAACCAAGTGCTCCGTCTCGACCACATCGACAATATCAAACAACTTAATGGTGTCATCAAATGAATTGAGGTTGTACACTTGCTTATTATCTGTATCTGCCACCTTCTCGACACCTGCTAGAACTTCATACTCTGCAATTGTCATCCCAACTGAGGCATTTAGTGGGACAGATAATTCACAAGATGTAGAGTATGATTTGTTTGGTGGCTCGTCACTCTGAATATTTGCACCATAATCTTCATCAAGAACACCACCATCATTGCCAACGACGTCAGGCCCGCTATCATTGTCCACATTGATAAAAGATTTCTCGCTTGATTCCTTTAGTTTATTTGTGTCCTCCACAGTCGGGGCCAGGAGTGTGTTGGTGTTTTCCACCATGTGGGCAAATGTGTCTCTAGACTTCTCCGATGTCTTCTCAAAACAAATATAATCCAAATCATGTAGCGGAGCAAATCGTATTTGGAACTTTTTAACAAAATCCTCTCAACCATCAATCAAGCCACCACGCATACGTCAATTAAACCAAGCCAAGGCAGAGCCCTCTAACATTGATGTCACACAGTTCAAACGATCAACTAAAGGGACTTCGTAAAACTGGAAATACTCACATATCGTAGCTAACCACTGCACGGGTTTGGTTCCGTCACATCTTGGGGGGAACGTTGGTGGAGAGATGCACCTGTCACTTTCCGTATAAGACCCATAATGTGTGCTCTGAAAATTTATAACTCAAAAGGAATTTGACCTGGCACAATTGGAGGTCCACGAACCAAATCCTGTACCGAGCAAAAAATTTCTACGTCGAGCGCATCATAATCAATTTGACCTTTAAAATGACGGACCGACCTGAGCTTCTTAATAATTTCATATACTTGATCAAAAATCAAACAAACTCCTTCATCATGCTCAATTTCTCCAAAAAGAACCTTTTCTAGCAAATCAAAAAGTATGTCCAACGCAGAGTCCATTGTCAAAATAAACACCACCACATAAAAATATCACCAAAAAATACCTTAAATGTTGCTATGGTTGGTACGGAGTTGCGGTCTCTGATTGATCCTTAGATACGATCTGGTGCCGCCGAATAAAATTGCAGCAAAATTGCAGCGACAAACAAGCTTTGGCAAATTGGACGGCAAAGCTTAGTAACAAATTAATAATTGCTCCAATAATTGGCTGCAAAAGGTTTGATACAAATTAACAATTGCTCCAATAATTGGCCGATCTGGGAAAAAATGAGCTTTTTTTTGTGGTTTTTCTGGCGAGTTCAAGGAATGAAAGCACCAATTGATACGAATATCGTATCGGATAGGGAAGAACTTCGAGCGTCTTCGGGCTCCAAGAAAAGGGAGGCAAAGAGAGAAGGAAAACTTTGAGCGTTTCCAGGCTCCAAGAAAAGAGAGACGAGAGATTAAGAGAATTCTTGATTATTGATTGATTGAATAATAATAGCGAATGGTTACAATATATAAAGAACGTAGATAACCTAATTGACCTAATGGGCTCGGGCCCATACTAAAACACTAAACCAACAATAAATAATAATAAATAAATACTAAATAATAATATAACTAATTAAAATATTATAATTAACAATCTGTATCATGTGGGTAATTGCCTTATTAAAAATGACCATTAAAAATTCATTCTTCTTATTTCAACATATCCACCCCTACCTTATCAATTAATTTTAGACTTAACTTTTATTTTCTCAAAAAGCAAGAGTTCCATTTAGGATGGGAAGGAGGAAGTGATTATAATGAGAATGTTCACAGATTATGTGAATTTTAAGTTCACCAAAATTAAATCAATTTTGACTTCGTATTACTTAAACGGTGTGTTTGATGGTTGCATATTTACAAAATATACGATGCCAATTTTAATTTCAAACTTTGATGTTAAAATAGATTTATCCAACATTATGGCCTTGTTTGGATGTTGGTTGTCAGCTGTTGGTTGTTGGCAGTTTGTGCCAGCTGTTGTGAATTGCTGTTTGGTTTAGCTGGTTTGACCGGCAGGATGAATTGTCCGATCATTAAAAATGTTTGGTAAAATTAGCTGTTTGAAAATAGTTTTTACTATATATATATATATATACATACATATATATATACATATTTATATATATATATATACATATATATATATATATATACATATATATATATATATATATATGTATATATGTATATATATACATATATATATATATATATATATGTATATATATACATACATATATATATATATATACACACACACACACACATGATATTTATTTTTCTTTTTTTTACATGTAAAAATTAAATCTTTACTATATGGAGTATTAAATTTTAATTTCATTTAATTCATAAGAAATTATTAATATAAAACTTTTTAATGATTTTTACTTTTTATTTTTTCATTTCATTTTTTTGTAATTTTAAATTTTATTTTTTTTAGTATTTAATTTTTTTAACTTTTATTTTTATTTTTATTTTTATTTTTTTACATATATTATAAAATATTTTTCAACAAAAATGATTTAAAAAAAATTAATTTTTCTAACAGCCAAGTCTAAATGCTACTCCCCTTGGCATTTCAGATTTTGGCTTTTCGGATCAAAATGCCAAGTGAAAAAGTCATTTGCCAAACAATGGTTTTGGCTGTTCGCTTAGTCAAAAAAGCTAAAGTCAGTCAAAGATGCCAAAAGCTATCCGAAAAACTGTTTTCCAAACACGACCTATATTTTAAAGCCTTGTTTTATACTCGGTATATTCCCAAGGGTCAAGTAGGCAAGTAACCCACCAAATGAAGCATATCTTTTAAACCTTTACTTCTTTCATACTCCGGATGTTCCCAAGTAACCCTTCAAACGAAGTAACCCTTTTAAAGCCTTCTTTCATACGGAATGGATTATATTCCCAGCCCCCCCAAGTATTTGAAAATTTAAAAATATTGCATCAATGGTCTCTCTGTTTCATAGTTGGGACATCGTTAAACACAGGTGGGTTCTGCAATATGCCAAAACCAAACATTATCTTCTACTCCCTCCGTTCTTTTAAACACTTCCTAGCTATTTTGACTTTTAGCAAAAATAAGGAAAGTGTAATTTTGGTTTACTTTCCAATTTTGCCCCTGATGTGATGAGTAAAAGTAAGATGTGATAGTTTGGTTATTAGTGAAAAAGTATAATGTGATAGGTACGGTATGAAAAGTAGAGGTAGAAGTGGTTTTTTGATAGAAAGTGGAAGTGTGTTAGGGAATTAGAAAAAAAACGAAAGGGGAAGGGTTTTATGGAACGGAGAGAGTATATTTTTAACATTTTAAAACCCTAGATAATTATTCTCGCTTTAAATGTCAGTAACCGAACTCAAAACTCGGGCACCGATCAATCAAGCTTTTTATCAATTAATCAACTTCTTCGTCAATCCATGACATCTTCAAAAAGTATATATATACACTTGACATTCTCATTCCAATGCAATCTTTATTCCTTGCATTACGCAGTATTATTACACGTACGTCTATCTTTCCAAAATCCAAACAATGGCTAATAATGATAGAGGAGCCTCTATCTGCTGCGGACTGGTAGCGCAGATATTTGGGATCACAGCTTTGGTTCTAATGCTTCTTTGGCTGCTTCATTATCGGGATGGCCTCAATCTTTATTCCCACGACCCAAACCGGGTTTTCAATGTGAGTTCCTCCTTTAAACTCTCATTCATTTTATATATCCCGTAAGAATGAGAGAAATAAGAATGGTGCATTTTTTATTCGTCATCGTGCATTTTACAAAGCAGGTAATTCACCATGGTGCATTTCAAAAATCAAGTAGTGCATTTTACGATGTTCGACTTAATTACAAAATTTTCACCGCATTTTCTCCGATTTTTTCTTATTTTTTAAATTTTTATTACCTTTTTATCTCACATTCTAAAGCATCACATATATTCTTATTTCTTTTATAAGATCTAATTCTTAAGACAACTAGTGTGTGTGTATATACACACACACTTAAGATAAAATCTAATGAGTGTGTGTATGCATATCATCATATTGTGCCGCAGGTTCACCCATTCCTAATGTTCTTTGGATTCATGTTCTTCTTGGCTCAAGGTATGTACAAATACTCGTTCAATTCTTATCAAAGTGAGTTTATATGGGGGTTTTATGGGATGGGATCCTCTGTCCCCCACTCCCTGTCCCAACTCTCTGTCCCTCTTCCACTCATATTTTGCCACATAACCCAATCCACCCTAATTTAACACATACCCACTCCATATGACCCCATATCCTACCACCCATTAAAGGGGTGGATGTGTGTTAAATTAGGATGAGGTGGATTCTGTGGCAAAATGTGAGTGGAGGAGGGGGGGACAGGGAGTTCGGACAGAGAGTGGGGGACAGAGGATCCCATCCCAGTTTTTAGAATTCTCTATTCTACCCCTAAATAACTCTCTGATACAAATAGTAGATTAGTTATTCTATTTAATTAATTATTTATTCCATATATAGCAAACTTTATATGGTGATGCAGCTTTGATCACACACGGTGGACTGGGCGGAGCACTGACAGTATTAATAGGTGTCCCGTGTCGAGTGGTAGCAATATGTTTGGGCGGCGTGGGAATTCACGCCGCCGTCAAATCCCATCATATGCTCCACTTTGGGAACCATACCCGAAGCGTCCATTCTTGGATTGGAATCGCCGCTTTCGCCTTATTTATTTTTGAGGTAACTAATCACCTTATTTATCTTTGGATTGTTTCTGCTCCTAACTTTTGTGAATTCGTAAGCCTTATCTATAGTCGTATAAATTTATAATTACATTAGTTTATAGCTAATCGAGAATTCGTAAAGTTCTTCTAGCATTTTTTAGAGCAAATTGATTGATCACCTCTCCGTAGTCTATATTCTCAAGGATTTCATTCCCATTTGCTATCATCACCAATCCGTTAAGCCTTTCTCGGAACATTGTCACCTCTAATCACCATATGGGTGAAAATTGTCATTTTTTTATAGGGGCAGGCTTGAGTCGGAGATTTAAGCTAGGGAAGGTAAGAATTAGTTTCGCATCTAAAGAAAAATCGTAGGTGCCTCGATTAGATCTCTGCCATTTTATGGCATTGGTACTCTATATCAAAATAATCAAATTTTAAAATCAAATAATAAATCAAATTTTATATTCTTGGCATGCACTAAGACATTATTGTGAATCACTGTGGCCCTCCAAAATGAGGAGTCACTCACTGGTTTAAACCCCCTAGTGAGGACAACATTCACTCTTTTTTCTTCTATATGGGCAGATGTAATAAAGTTAATAGTACTAAAAAAAAATACTATTCTTTGGAATGGCATGCGCAGTCTGTGGTGTGGCTACTCGCGTGTGTAGGCAGAGTTACATGTTGCAACGAATGTTGTGATGATGAAGAGCCAAGCAAAGCCGCTCCATCAGGGCGGATAGCACTGCACATAGCAACTTGTGCAGCGGTCACGGGACTGATGGAAAAGGCGTCAAAAGACATTGCGGACGATCATCTCCGCCGTGGTCATCGGGAATCTACCATCATCAACGTCCTTGCATTGTTTATCATTCTCTTCACTGCAACCGTTGATATGTCGGTCCTTAGTGGAAGTTTTGCCCGTGCTATTAGCTCCACCACCCGGTCTGTAGCCTGATGATCGATCTAGCTAGGATAATTAATGAATCTACAATCACACCATGCAATCTTTTGGCACAAAGCGAGTTTGACATTATATATGTTTTACACACAATAATTGTCGTCTGTGCAATATCAATTAATGATTATCTGTGAACGTCTAATGCCAAACATTAGTGTTAAAATTGGTGCCAGCATAACATGATTGTTGTTCAAATATACTCCCTCATGTCCCTTGAAATCTTTCTTGTTTGAAAAAAGGCGCACCCTTAAAAATGAGTAATTTTAGTCTTATTTTCTAAATTTGTCCTTACTTTATACTCCCTCGTCCCTGAAAATCTTTCTTCTTTCTTTTTTCATCCGTCCAAAAAAAAAAAATTCTTATTTTTTTTAAAAAGTCACTTTTACCCCTTACTTTTTGATACCTTACCTATCACAGCATACCTTTTTACTAATAATCTACCCATCAAATCCTACTTTTACCCATCACATCAAAGTGTATTTTTGGAAATTCAGTATCAAAATACACTTCTGATCTCTTAAAGTGTGATGTGATTGGTAGGTTAAGAATTAGTATGAGTAAAAATGACTTTTTAATAGAAATGATGCTCTTAGTTTCCTTTTTTCAATCCCAAGTATGATCGGATTTTCTGTTTGCAGTTGCGTTAAATTAGATTTGAGATCTCCGAAACATAATTTCTCTACCTTGCTTAGAACAACACTGTTGACAGGGCAAATTAGGCATTTTAATACTCTACACTAGGGCAAACTTAAGCTCCTTTTCCCTTCAATTAAACTAGGAAACTAATACTCTAACTAATAATAATAGTAATATTAATATAATAATCATGTAACACTCTCTCCGTCTCAAAAACTAACTTGTTCTAAAGTTGGAGATCCAACAAAGAACGGGGATAAGATGCGGCATTCAGCACCCATCCTCCAGAACTAAAGACCTTGACCATTAGAGCATCGTAAGAACGTCTTGGGCCTAAAGAATCGACAGCATTAATAAACCGCTCCTTGCTGGCATCTCAAATTCTTTAATGCAACCATAACAAATCACATTGTCTTTGAAAACATTCTTCAGGATAGAGTGGCTTTGACGATGGTCGTCCTCATAAATACCGTTTATGAGGTACTTTTGTAACAGGTACTTCTGTGACATCCACTAAGATATCGTTTTTTTGGGGAAGAACTAGATGTACTAGACACTAAGGCTCTATTCGTTTGAGTTGTAAAAATAGAGTTAGATGTCAGAAGAAACTAGAAGATGTTGGAAGAAACTAAAAGAGTTGGAAAAATTAGAAAGAGTTTGGAAATGTTGAAAAAAAATAAACTATTAAAAAATCATTCAATTAAATAATCACCCAAATAAATACTCTTATGTAAGAAAAAAAATTTAGGTAAAAAGATCAGCTTTGTATATCTTTGATGTGGTATGTTATAGATTTAGATATATGATACAGAGTATTATTGTATAGTCATCATATGGAATATATAAAAACTTTTTTTAAGTCATTGTTGAAAGAAATTAGAAAGAATTGAAAAAATTAAGAGTTGAAAGAAATTGGAGAAATGAAAAGAAGTTAGAATTTAACTTTTTCAACTCAAGTGAACATGGCAAACAATTGAAATAAAGCATGTTTTTTTTACTCTTCTTTTTCAGCAACTATTGGGTTTACAACTCGTTGGCTGGGTGGTTCGATCAAGAATAGACCTGGCAAAAAATGACCTGACCGGTTTTTGACCCGAGACCCGACCCGAAAATACTGGGTTTTGAACAAGGGTTTTGCTGACTGAACCCGAAGTTGACCGAACCCGAAATGACCTGCTAAAAATGGGTCAAATCCGACCGAACCCGAACCCGACCTGACCGACCCGCTAATCTAAGATTTTTTCAGAATCATTCATTTTAATATGAAATATAGTGCTATAAAAATAAGATTATGATTATTTTTCTTTGCTTACTACTCATTTTTTGTGTATAGATTTATGTCATCATAACAAATTTTAATGATGTCGCATAATTATCTAACATTTTTTCAAAATTTCTACATATTTAATTTTTTTATTCCTAATATTGATACTAAGTCATAAAAATTACTTAAAATTTCAAAAAATAAATGAAACTCATAACCCATTGGGTCAACCCGAACCCGATGACACTGGGTCATGAACATGAAGTTATCAAGCCGAACCCGAACTTATCTGAACCCGAAGTAACCTGAATCTAAGTTGACCGAGCCCGAACCCGACCTGACCGACCGATTTGCCAGGTCTATTCAAGAACAATACACGAGTTGGAGCTTTGGCCCTAATTGCTTCTGCTTGTGCCGCTCTACTACGGCTGCAATTCTTTTAGGGGTTCAAAAATCAAAATTGCATTATCGCTTTCAGATTAAAATTATTTATGGATCACTCAAATCAAATAAAATGTAAGTATCTAGAACGAGTATGAAAGCTCCTAATATCTCAAACATACCCTCGAACTTTATATACCCCCGTCCCATAAAACATTACTCATTTTGATGTATTTTTAGTTAAATAATTACACGCTTTGACCATAAATTAAACATCATTTAAATAAAGAAACAGGGCTGGCCCATTAGGGAGACAAAGTGTCCGTCCGGGCCGGGCCCAATAATTTTAGGGGCACCAAAATATTTTTTTAAGTATTATATATATGTGTGTGTGTGTGTGTGTGTATATATATATATGAGAAGCCCACTATATTTAAGGCCCAGTCCACCCACCCTTCACTTATTCTATA
Organism: Cuscuta campestris; assembly: GCA_900332095.2. NCBI lineage: Eukaryota > Viridiplantae > Streptophyta > Magnoliopsida > Solanales > Convolvulaceae > Cuscuta > Cuscuta campestris. Next base: position 862,844 of record OOIL02006874.1, on the reverse strand, counting down.
CCTTAGCCCAGTCCACTACTCCTCCCCTCACCCGACAAAACAAAAAAAATGAAGAAAGCCGAACGAAGAAAAAGTGATCGGAAGAGGCGAAGTCGCGAAGAGAGCTGCCGGACGCCGCCTCCACCGCCAGACGCCGACTTCCACGCCTCCACCCTCCAGGTATTCCATATTCAATTATTCATAGCTTTCCAATTTTGTAATTTTATTTCTTAAATCTTAATTTTCTTTCATTGTTTCATTTTTTAGGTTTAAAATCTAGGGTTAATTATTAGTTTTTAATTTGAAATCTTTTCTAATTTCATTCTTTGAAATAGAATGATTTAAAGGTTCTATTTTTTATTTATTTTGGATGAATTGATTTGAATTTGTTATTTATGATATATTTATATAAAAAACTGAAAACCAAAAAAAAAAACTGACGAATTGATATTAATTTATGATATATTTATTTATAAACTTGCTTTTTCATTTTTTCATACTTGATTTTACTTAGTAGAATATATGAATTTGGATTTTATAATTACGGTATGTAATTATAATACTATAATTTTGTCATTTATTTTTTTCTTCTAATAATATTGCGTTAATTATAATTTAAATATAATTAGTTTACATATGTGATTTTGTTAGACCATTAAGGATAAGATTTTTAGGGCTTTTTTTCTGTTTCGGCCCAGGCACATGAATCCTCAGGACTGGCCCTGTAAAGAAATGTTATAAAAATTAAATATATCAAAACTAGATCCTAAGACGAGTCCAATTATATTAAATTTATATTTTAATTCATTATACTTTTCTCACAATTTGTAGTCAAAGTGTGTAATTTTTTGACCAAATACTCTTCAAAATAGATAATATTTTTTTGTGGGACAAAGGGAGTATGTAATAATAATAATAATGTTACCCCACTTATATTTTTGTCCCATTAGCTTTTTTAGAGTAAATTCTATAATTAGTCCTTTATAATAGGGGGCTTTCTCTATTTAGTCCTCAATTATCAAATATTACCCCAGTGATCCTACTTTTATAGGTATCTTTCCACAAATAGTCCTTTTTTTGATCTTCTATCATGTTGGTATTAATTTGAAGGCTAAAAGTATAATTTAACAATGATAATATATCTTTTTTGTCATACACAATTCCAAAAGCTGTTCTGTTTGCGTCGTTTGTGAATTACAGCCGCTTTCTACTACAAACATAGTCTACAAATATGGTCTTTCGTTGGAATCCTAGTCCACAATCGTAGTCATTATTTTTGTGTTATCCGCCGCTAAACCAATATCAGAACACGTCACTAGACATAATGTTGATGTCAAATTATATATTTAGCCTTCAAATTAACACTAACATGACAGAAGATTAAAAAAAGGACCATTTATGGAAAGATACATATAAAAGAAGAACCACTGGGGTAATATTTGATAATTGAGGACTAAATAGAGAAACCCCTCTGTTATAAAGGACCAATTATGGAATTTACTCACTTTTTTATTATATGTATCTCAATTTTAAACTCTAACTTAATCAATTTCAAAATTATTATTATTATTACTATTATTATAATTAATAATATTATTATTCATGTTTCCATATTTTATACACAAACAGAATCTCCGTACGTACTCCATGCGTTCACGCCTAATTTATGAATTTCTCACAAAAATTGTTGGGCTTAGAAGTTACTCCTTCCATTCCATAAAACTCTTCCCCTTTCGTTTTTTCCAATTCCCTAAAATACTTTCACTTTCTATTAAAAAACTACTTTTACCCTTACTTTTTCATATCATATCTATCACATCATACTTTTTCATTAATAACCAAATTATCACATCTTACTTTTACTCATCACATTAGAGGCAAAATTGGAAAATCAATCAAAATTACACTTTTCTTATTTTTGCCCAAAGTCAAAATGAAAAAGGTTTAAAGGAACAGAGGGAGTAGCTAATAAAGGAAAGAGTAAATTCTCAAATGATGATTAATTAGGAGACATTTTGGTATTTTGATCATCCAAATTCATAATATATTCTCGAAATAGTTATTTCTGTACAACTAAATGTAAAATTGAAAAAATATATTGACAATAAATAATTCATGAATTATTTAAAACATATAAAAAATCTTTTAAATTTCAAATCAAATACACATCTTTAATTAGAAAAAATCATTTTGGGAAAGCACTTTTTTAAAATGATCATTTTAAGAATTACTCCCTCCGTCCTAATATTATCTTCCAGTTACTATTCACATGGTCAAACTTAAATCACTTTCCTTATCTATTTTTGTTGCTTATTTGATAAAATAATATAGTCTTGTCACCTCTCGTTTTGTAAAACTTTTGATGTAGTTTTTAAATATGTAAATTCTATTTTTTAATTTTACTCCTACAATCAAAAAAAATAAATTGAAAATAAAGTCGGTCAAACCTCGTAAACACAAACAGGAAAATAGTTTTAGGACGGAGGGAATAATTCTAAATTTAGCGGATAAAAAAATCAAAATACCCTCGATTAATCTTCATTTGAGTAACATTATTTATGAAGGACCATCTTGGAAATAAATCTCAATTATAGAGGATCACATAGGTAATTAAAACTTATTGAGGACTGATTTTGGAAAAATAACTTATTACAAAGGACTATTTTGAGAATTTACTCTATATGAAAAGACATATTTTACCAAAGTTAATTTATCTAATCCTAATCCTAATTCTAATGCTAATTTTATTCCTATTCTTAATTCTACACCTAATCCTAAACTTAATATTAGTCCCAATCGTAAAACTAATCAAAATCCTAATCATAATCGGAAAAGTAATTGGAATAGACGTCTGAGAACCATGAAAGTTTTCACCCTATATATAATACCCAGGGAAGGAGAACTAAAGCATAGGGATTAAATAAAATTGTCATATATCCAACTGAACTATGGCTAATAACAATAATAATAATAATAATAATAATAATAATAATAATAATAATAATAATAATAATAATAATAATAATAATAATAATAATAGTATTAATAACGATAACGATATTAATGATAGTAAAGCATCCTCTGTCGTCTACGCAGTGGCAGGGCAAATATTTGGGATCGCAGCTTTGGTTCTCATGCTGGTTTGGCTCCTCCGTTTTCGGGATGGCCTTAATCTCAATTCCCACGACCCGAACCGGGTTTTCAATGTGAGTCATTAAAGATATTTTAATACTTTTTTTTTTTTTTTGAAATATTGATGCATGTATAATATACTCGTATATTAATTAATTTATTTATAATTGATTAATTTATTCTCCATAATACTCGTATTTTGTTTGATCATGTTTTTAACATTTAGGCTCCGTTTGGTACAAATTATAGAATTGGAATGGGAGACAATAATTTCATTTCTATTATTGGTAGTACAAAAATATGTGGATTTGAAATTGGAAGTACCAAAACTGTATTGGAATTGGAGAAATCAATTCCATCCAAATCAATTCCATAGAATTTGAATTTCCAATTCTATTCCAATTTCAATTCCGTCAATTCATTATTTAACCGAACGAACACTTAACTTAAGCTTTTTGAAAAAAAAAATTAACTAATACTCGTAGTTTTTAGATTTACCGTTTTAAGGCTAATCTAGAATATTAAAAAATCATTCGAAATTAGCAATGACCAAAAATATGGTTTCGAAAGAGGACGACCTAAATCTTATCCAGGAGAGAGGACTATTTTTAATAATCTATTTGGAGCAATATTAGTAATTAAATAACTTTCGATAAAATCTAGTGTTTGTGTATGCATATCATCAAATTGTGCTGCAGGTTCACCCATTCCTAATGTTCTTTGGATTCATGTTCTTCTTGGCTCAAGGTATGTACAAATTCTCGTTCAATTCGATCTTATAATGTTGGATTTCAATACTTCCTCCTGTGCTAAAAACATGAGAGTTATTGGTTTTTAAGAGATTTAAAGAATGTGTGTTTTGGTATTGAATTTCTAAAAAAAAACCTTTGATGATATGATGAGTAAAAGTAGGATTTCATGGTTAGATTATTAGTAAAAAGTATGATGTGAGAGGTAAGATATAAAAGTAAGGAGTGAAAATGACTTTTTAATAAAATAAGAAGTGTTTTTTGAGACGGATGAAAAAAGAAAGACAAAAAGTTTTCACGGACAGAGAGAATATTATATTATCACATTGAGTTTATATATACATACATGCAGGTCTGGTGGTATACGACGGAATCGTGTGCCGAGTGGTTGCAATAGGTTTGGGCGGTGTGGGAATTCGCGCGGCTATAAAATCCCATCATATGCTCAACTTTGGGAGCCATATGAGAAGCTTACATTCTTGGATTGGCATCGCCGCTTTCTCCCTCTTTGTCTTGGAGGTAATTAAGTACAAGTACATAGACATTATTCATCTATCTGGACATTATTAAGTACTCTATATTATTTATGAAATAAAACAGTTTAAATGCTATTTGGAAAAATGACCTAAATTTTAGTGCTATTTAGTGCAAATATTTCTTTAAAAAAAAATCCCTGGGCTGCAACTACAAATTGGATCTTTTGGTCGAGCTTTTTTGCCATGAATTCAGAGACTGTTTTATTAATAGGTCAAATGTTCAAAACTCAATGTTACTTTTTTTTTTTTTTTGAAAAATTAAGGTTTCGCATGCAAATAAAGTTTAAAAGGACTATATTTGCACATGAGAAGACGTGTTAGAATAGAAAATATTTTTCGTAGGCTATAACCACAAACTTAAGCTTTTGGTTGATTGAGTTGGTTTCTTGACAATTTGGAACATACTCCTTGAATTATATTACAAAACAATTCCATTTGTGAAATAGTTTTACACACTCTATTTAAAAGTCTATTTTAACCCTAAGGGATCGGATGATCATTCTTATTTGGAACATTTAAGAGTACGTAATAAAAACACACTAATTAATTAAGTCATTGTTGGTGTGCATGCATGCAGTTTGCGCTCGGTATCCTCATCAAGTGTTGTGGAGATGCATCGGAAAACTCGAAGGAAAAGCTGAGGAGAAGCGGTCCAGCAGGGCGGGGGGCACTGTACATGGCGACATGTGCGGCGGTCAGCGGGCTGATGGAGAGGTCCGCCGCAATGGACGACCTTGACGGCGGCGGCGGCCGTAGCCATCGGGAGTCCACCATTATCAACGTCCTCGCACTATTTATCCTTCTCTTCGCCGTATCAATTGATAAAGCCGTCTTTTATGCGGTTGCGGTTAATGCACGCGCCGATCGCCTGCCGGCGGCGTGATCGATCTACCCCATTTTTTAATCATAATTTAATCTCTCCGGCCATCTTCATGCATGTAATTTGTCTCTTTAATTAATTTAGTTTCAAAGACACAATTAATAGATACTAGGTGTGTTTTGTTTGACAACGTTACTATTTATATGAATATAATTGTTAAAATGGGATCACATTTTGAATAATGTCTTGCTTTGATTAAATTTACTTTTAATTCTCTTTTCTCTCAATAGAATATACTTCATCCGTCTCAAAAAATCTTTCACGTTTCAAAAAATGGTATCCCATAATCTCTTTTTTATTTCTATTGAAAAGTCGCTTTTACCCCTTACTTTTTCATACCATACATATCATATCATACCTTTTTTCTAATAATCTACACATCACATCCTACTTTTACCCATCACATCAATGATATTTTTGAAAAATCAACACAAAATTATCCCTCCCTTATTTTGCCACTTTTGTCAAATGTCCTTCTCTTTCTGGGACGGAAGAGGGAGTATATATTATCGGTGTGTATAAATAGTAATAATAAATACAACTCCATTTTGTTATTGTTAGTATTATTTTTAATGTAGTTACTCCGTATTGTTATTATTTTATTATAAGGGTGTTGCTAAATTTACCTCCATTTTGCTAAATGTACTCCATTTATGACAATTGGACAAGTTTATTCTTTACCTGATTCACTTTTCCACTCTTTTTTTTTGCAATTTTATGGGTAAAATTTGTACATCGTAACAAATTGTGTAAATTTAGACCAAATAGGGATGGGTTTAGCAACACTCTTATTATAATTATAGTAACAAAAAATATTAACGTATTATTCATTCGGCCTGGCCGGGCCGAGGGCTTAAATATAAATCCCAATCCCGACCCTTGAATATGCACCCTATGCTTATCAAGTCCAAACTCGTTATTTTACAGACGGGCCTTTGTAGGCCGGCGGGGCGCTTGGGCTCACGATCGGGTGTAATGGGGGCAAAATATATTTTTTTACTTAATTAGGTGGGTAGAAAGAAGGGCAATTACAAATACTTCGTGACAAACTAAAAATAAAAATAGAATGATTATTTCAAGGGAATACTTTCTATGTTTTAACTAATTTATTGGACAAAACTATCTTCGCATGACATGCCTCACATGAAGCATATTTGGCATGACACGTGTCTCGTCACCACAATTAAACCGAGTAGCATTTTAACACGTGTGACGCACGGGATTAAACAAAATTTTGTTGATTCTGTAATTTTTTTCAAGGCTCAATTCCTTTAACTTTTAACTCTTTGGATTCATTTGGTTGGGAGAAAAAATACTCCCTCCGTCCCATCAAGATAGGAGCGGTTTGACTAAAGTAGTAAAATAAGAAGGGATAATTTTGTATTGAATTTCCAAAAATACCTTTGATGTGATGAGTAAAAGTAGGATGTGATGTGTAGATTATTAGAAAAAAGATATGATGTGATAGGTAGGATATGAAAAGGTAAGGGGTAAACGTGGGTTTTTAATAGAAATGAGAATGACTTTAAGGGACGCAATTTTTTTAAAACCGGAATGACTTTATGGGACGGAGAGAGTATTTTTTAAAAAAAGTTACATTCAAATTTTTTACATTTGATTACATAAGTTGCAAGAAATCTTTTATGACTTTCTTGGAGGATGAGTTGTTGAGTTATTCCTTCCTCTTCTTATATTTTCCCTCTTGGTTTTAGTTTTGTTTTGATTTATTTTGGGTCTTTTTGTTGGTTGTACAGAAGAGAAAGAGATAGAATATTGATAATTAAGAATGAGTTATTCGAGAGAGAGAAAGTGGAGTAGGAATAGTTGGTGGAGAAGAAGATCGGTTTGTAAGATTTTGATCTAGTAACAATAGAGCTGTCTATCCATCAACAATTACCGACTGTGTTTTTATTGGCAACAATTGGATTCGGGAGAGTCAGAGTTATAAGGTTTAGTGATAATGGATGGCTAGAATAAGGATCAGAATAAGCATAGATTAACAGAGAAGGGGTTGAAAATTTTTAGCCATGATGTAGGAGAAGAATGAACAACTTTGAGAGTATATTTGCTGAGTTACATTCTTTTCCAGGGAGACTGTTGGCGATTATATCGCAGCGAGGACGTGAAGTTTTTTTGTCGTTCTCTGCTTCTCTATTTCTTTCCATGATCTCGAACTCTAGAAGAAACGCAAACAGATGTAGTTTTCTAGCTCTTCGATCAAGTACATGATTTTTTACTGAGAGATAAGGGGATAATCGGCAGCATCTACTAGGCACGATCATAGTTTTTTGGAAAGAAAGAAAAGGATACAGGACAACAGCTCTTAGGCACACTCGCTGAGATTGGTGGCGGCTGTTAAGCACGCTCTCTGTTTTTGTGGAGAGCGAGAAACCCTTGCTCTGATAGTATGACGGTAAAATAATGAAATAATAGATTTACTTAAGAATAATGAAGCATACAATGTATATATATAAAAGCATTCCTAAATAGAAATCAAACATAAAAGCTGAGTAAAAAACAAGCACTGCTGTAATTAATACTTCGGTGGGGTTCACGTGGCAACCGCACTCCGGTGCCACTGTTATTTTGGGACACTTCCAGTGCTCCGTTCGCATTGCATAATAGTCACACATTTGGAGGGAGGCTTAGGGGAAGCAGGGGTGGGGCCGTGGGGGTAGGGATGGGTTGGGATTGGGGGTTTATGGAGTGGTTAGGGGGATAGAAACCATCAATTTTGAAAATGGAGCACCAAAGTGGCCAAAATCGGGTGAGTGTCATCCGTTGACACTGGATTCCAGTGTCAACAGAATCCAACCCTTAATACTTACTCCCTCCGTCCCAGAAAACATGGGAGTTTTGATTTTGAAGAAAGATTTAAGAGGAGTGTAATTTGGTATTAAATTTCCAAAAATGTCCTTTGATGTGATGGGTAAAAGTATGATTTGATGGATAGATTATTAGTAAAAAGGTATGATGTGATAGGTAGGGTATGAAAAAAGTAAGGGGTAAAAGTGACTTTTTAATAGAAATGAGAAGTGTTTTTTGGGATGGATGAAAAAAGAAAGGAGAAAAATTTTTTGGGACGGGGGAGAGTATATTATTATTGTCTAACAATCCTAAAACTTCCCTTTCAAGTTAGATGATACTTCGTATAGAAATATTCGTTTGACTTTCATAAGTTTTAACACAAATATTGAAAAAAATAATGTTTATGATTCATTTCGGTAAAAGAAAAGTCTTGTGACTAACGTTTTCATTTAAGGGGAGAAAAATCATATGAATAAATTTTTTTTACTGAGGTCATCATATGAATATTGTTAGTGGATGTAATTAGGTTTTGGTATTATTAGGCATGTTAGTAGAGTTGTAATTAGGTTAGCGTTTGCAAATTATATTATACATCCGGTTGTACCTAATTTTGGGTACAACCAAGAAATTATTTATGGTATGAATTTTATTTTACAGGAGAATGAATGCTAAGTTATCTAAGAATGAGTATTGTTTTGTTTCAGAATGAATATTACATTATTTGTAGATGAATATTATAATTATATTGAGCCAATGTGTGAAAATGAGTACTGCATTATTTTAGAATGAGTACATGCTAATAATATTTGTGCGAGAAAATAGTACTACTCTACTTCAGAATGAGTACTACCCGAATGTACCATACATCTGGTTGTACCATATACCTTCTCGTTAGAGTTATGTTTGTATAAATAAAGCGTTTGTGATCAATATATTCTTCAAGTTCAGTTCTGATAATATTTTGCTACCACATCTCAACAGCATAACATGTTGATGTTCCGTACGTCTATGCCCGGCGGGTCTCAATAGACGTTTTGTTAAGCACTTTGAAGAGTAATAGTAAGGAGGAGAAGGAGATAGGAGGGATACAAGGAAGAAAGCCTTGCGGCCGTAGGGGGGAAGAATGATATTTAGGGTTAAGTTCTTTCTTAATTATCCTTCTCAAAAAACTTACATCTCAATATATAAGGATACGAGATGAAACCCTAAAACTAAATTATCTAACCTGTCGGTTCAAGAAAAGCATCGAGGTAAAGAACCGAAAAGAAACCCTCGAAGGAGCTTATAATACGCTCACCTAATGAAAATCTAAAATACAATAAATATTAAAAAGAAATATTATTTAAACGTAATCCTTGTACCGGGCCGGTGGTTTGGACACCCGGCCCGACCTTCGCGGCATCTCCTCATGTTCCTCCGCATCTACATGCTCCGCCACTGCCGTATCCTCAATATCCTGACCCGTATCA
>OOIL02006874.1:826079-850358 GCA_900332095.2 Cuscuta campestris | reverse complement strand
CTGTAACCACTGCACCCCAAGCACAATTTCGGGTCCTTTAATCTCAAGCACAAACAAATCTACCACCAAAGTATGCCCTTGAACCCCCAATGCAACTCCCACACATTGTTGATGGCACGCTAATGATGCACCGTTACCCACGTACACACGAAATGGTGTGATAGGAGTTACTGGTAAACGAAGGTGTTCCACTAAACAAGGTTGGATGAAGTTGTGAGTGCTACCCCCGTCAACCAAAATCCGAACTTTACGACCCGCGAGTACGCCCTGGAGATGCAATGTTCGTGGGTGCGATGCACCGGCCAATGCATGTAGACTTGAAACATCAGCAGTGACGAGCAAATTATCCTCCTCGGACGCCTCCGGAGAAGGCTCGAATTGTGGCTCCTCGGTGTCCAACAGTGCTAAAAAACGATGCTTACAGTGATGACCCGGGGTGTACTTTTCATCACAATTCCAACACAAACCCTTTGCCGATCTGTCCGCCCGCTCGCTAGGAGTGAAACGCCGAATTGGTAATGCCGTAGATGGGTTTTTTAATGCCGCCGAAACCCCTGTACCCGAAGCTTGTTCACCCAAGGGTTTTGCAGGCTCAGGTGAAGGACTGGTCGAGGGCATGTATGAACCAAATTTCTTCATGCTTGTGGCCAGAGAAGAGACTGTATCCGTGTGATTGGCCGCTAACTCCCGTGCAAGAGCAAAAGCCTGGCCCAATGAAGTGGGGCAACGAAGATTAACCTCACGTCGTAAATATGGCTTCAATCCCGAGACAAAAATAGAGATTAACGTACTTTCCGGCACCCCTGTAATCTTGTTCAAGAGACGTTCGAAGTCGGCCTGATAGTCCATAACCGTTGTCCGCTGCTGCAGTTTGGAGAGGAGACCCATATAATCCTCATAATGAGTGGGATCAAATCTTTGTTTTACCTCGGTCAGGAAAGTAGACCACGAACGCAAACATCCATTATTGTGTTGATATAAAAACCAATCGGAAGCCGGACTCTCGAAGAGCAATCCAACCAAGCGTAACCGTGTTTCCTCCGGCGTTTGAAAGTAATCAAAATAGGATTGTACCTTATAAATCCAANCCGCAGGATCCGTCCCGTTAAACTTAGGGGCATCAAGACGAACTTTGGGCGCATGGGTATCGTGACCCGAATTTCCGACGTTGAAACTGCCCAATGGGGGTGGTACGGGAGGCCGGCGTGCATGCTCCGGTGGCGACCCCAATATCCCTTTCGAGCGAGAATCCTCCCAGGGTTTAGACTCCAATAGAGAGTAGACTTGATCAAGCCGCTGCGCTAGGTCACGATACTCCTGACGCGTTGTGCGAACTTCAAGGGCCAAATGTTGGATTGCTGCCACGACGTCTTCTGTTCCAGAATTCGGAATAGGAGTGAGGTCAGCAGACGAGTCGGGTGACATAGTGACGAGTCCGAGAGAATGAAAGCACCAATTGTTAAGCACTTTGAAGAGTAATAGTAAGGAGGAGAAGGAGATAGGAGGGATACAAGGAAGAAAGCCTTGCGGCCGTAGGGGGGAAGAATGATATTTAGGGTTAAGTTCTTTCTTAATTATCCTTCTCAAAGAACTTACATCTCAATATATAAGGATACGAGATGAAACCCTAAAACTAAATTATCTAACCTGTCGGTTCAAGAAAAGCATCGAGGTAAAGAACCGAAAAGAAACCCTCGAAGGAGCTTATAATACGCTCACCTAATGAAAATCTAAAATACAATAAATATTAAAAAGAAATATTATTTAAACGTAATCCTTGTACCGGGCCGGTGGTTTGGACACCCGGCCCGACCTTCGCGGCATCTCCTCATGTTCCTCCGCATCTACATGCTCCGCCACTGCCGTATCCTCAATATCCTGACCCGTATCAGTTATGGAAACAACACTTATCCATGGGAATCTTCTAAAGCAAATTATTATATAGAGTATTTATTTAAAAGAAAAATCCATTATTATGTTTACTCTTGAATTTTTCAGATATTATATGATTTATTTTTTACATTAAAAAGTGTGTCAAATATTCCGAAATTTTTCAATTTTCAGAAAGTATACAATCTACCTCTGAACAATAAAAATTACACCGGATATCCCTGAATTTTTCGGGAATTGCACGGTTTAATTTACCCCTGAACATTTAAACAAAGACGACAATTTTGGTCTCAAACTAATTTTCGTCTCCAACCAATAGAACATTTAAAACCCCTATTGTGATATATTTTCAGTATTTTACTCTTATTTTAATCTCCAACCATAATTTACGCAACTCACTCTTATCTTAGAGTATTTGACTATACAAGTTCACATACAAACAAATTATATACTTCATATTTTGGACCGACAAAAAAAAGTAAAAAATCACCTTATTCCCTAAATAAGAGTAGAACATAACATTTATCTTCAAAATAAGATTTTTATTTTTTTCAAAAAATATAAATTTGTACTATCACTTTATGACATTGAATAATAGTATCCCACTGTATTTTTGGTACTATATATTGTCATTATTAGTATTGCAACTTCAATTCTATTTTGAAGATAAAAAAATGGAACTACTATTTTAATACTTTTTTCATGTTTTATTTCTAGTTTAGTTCTTTTTTCCAAAAAAAATCTTTCATCCTTTTGAATATTCTTATTTTGATCTTCAAGGTCATTTTTTAAACTTTGATTACAAATTACGGAATAAATATATTGAGTTGCGATACAAATTTTATATTAATAAACTCATTTTGAAACATATATAGTTTGACAAGATCTTTTGACCTTGGCCAAAAGTGACATTTAACAACCTAAGCATTTTAGGATACCTACGATACTCCTCCGTTAGTAAAAATTGATGTTCCCACCTCCCCTAACTCCCCTAACCCCCTGCAGCACCCACCCTAGCCCCCGCCTTGGTTGTTGATTTAATTTGTAGTGCATTATAAGTTAAAATTGTTATTTGAAGATGGTGAAAAATCAAATTTAGAAATTCAAAAGGGACAAAAGGAGTGAAATTTTTATTTATATATCTTGGAATTTTAATGCAACATATTATTTGTCAAATGCAGAAGTTAGTACATAATACCGGAGTTTTATTTAGATTCAATTCATAGGTCCAAAATTTCTTTTCATAAGCTTCTCCTTTATTAGTCAAAAATAAAAACACAATGTGTGAATGGACGATGATATGGGTATGCAAATTCAACAGTCACTAAACACTTTAATTGTTAACAACGAAACACTTTAATTGTTTTGATTTCTTATGGCTATACAAAGTAGGAATCTAATTTTCAGAATTAATGAGAATTATTTGGTGATATGCTTAGATTATTCTTGTTCTGCTCTATGAAATGTAGGGGTGTTCAAAAATATCCGATCCAAAATATCCGTCCATGATCCGGGTCGATCCGATCTGAAAAATGGATATCCGATCTGATATTTTAGCTTTCGGATATTTTGGATCGGGTACCCGAGAAAAATCGGATCGGATATGGATTCAATTTCTGGAATTTTTTGGATAATCGGATATTTGATTTTTTTTTTGCTATATTTTTTGGAATTTTATGGATATATATTATGACTATATGTTTAAATGTAATTTTATGTTGATTTTGGAACTCAACCATTTTGGACTTTTTGCATTAGCATTTTAGAATTTTTTGTTTTAATAGTGTTTTTTTGTTTGTTTAGGCAAAATTACCAAAGTTACTCTCAAATTAAATTTGGTGTCATTTTTTACTAGGCCATTACCAAGTGGTGAAATTTTTCTTTTAGTAAATCTATATTGAATTTGATATTTTGGGTTGATTTTGCTATTTTACCTTTTTTTTTGTAAATTTTGGTTAAAAACTCAACTTTTCGGATAATCCAGTGATCCGATCCGAAAAATCGAATATCCGAATTTCGGATATCCAATTATTTTCGGATCTGATATGGAATGAGTTTTACATGATCCGAAATTTTCGGATATCCAAATTCTATCCGATTGAACACCCCTATTGAAATGTGACTCTCAAAGTAATCAATTAGAATGTGTTGATATTGTACTCCTTTACTCCAATATTTTTTTCCATTTTGACTTTTCCTTATTGGCAATGAATCATTTTTGCCAATAATATATTCCCTTCGTCCCAAAATCTTTTTAATGTTCTAATTTTCATATAATTTAAGAGATAAATATTTTTGTATTGACTCTTCAAAAAATACTTTGATATAATGAGTAAAAATATGATATAGTGAGTAGATTACTAGATTATTAATAAATAGATATGATGTGATAAATATGATAGGAATTAATTATAGTTAAAACTAAAGTAGTTTTTTTAGGAACTTCTTTCCTGGCTTAAGTAGTAACAATTTCACTCCCCAAAATTCGTGAGGAAGTTCACACAAGTTCGAGCCCCAGTGGAGGCAGAAACATTGGCTTTTTGTGCGTTATTAGGTTGAAAACAACATGGGACCACTTGGTATTAGAGTTCCTAATATTGCCCTTGTGTGTAGCCTCCCTCCTTGTGTGTATAGGAGGTGGGTATATATACACGTGTTAACAATAATGAGTTAGTATATCTATCAATGTGTGTTACGATGTCACTATAAATTACAGAGTATATATATACTTTGTATAAAAATAAACAATCTCCTTAGCTTAAGTAATAAAATACGGAATAAAAGATTTGTTCATGAAATTAGTTGTAACTATAATTTAAATATGTTTTTCTGAAAAAAACATCAACCAATGATTTATTAGGTTTGACTAGATTTGAATTTAATTTGTTTTGAATTTACTCAATATTGAGTCTAATCAGTTTTGGATCTAATCAGTTCTGAGCTTAATTGGTTCGGGTGTAATCGAATCGAGCTCAATCAAATTTGAATCTGAAACAAGTTTGAATACATTATCTCTAGATCAGATCATTTCAAGTGTGTTCGAATTTTTAGTTTTTGGAGTATTTGGAATTTAGATCCGAGTTGGAGTTTGTTTTGCCGAGGTCGGAGGTCTATTAGTAATGATTATCATTACTCGTATTCCGTATTACTCCGTATTTTTTAATTCATTTACGCGTAAACATAAAAAGAGGAACGTAAAAAAGACTTGAAGGGCCGAAAGGTCATTTGACTGCTCATGCGCGTCTATATATGGAGAACTTGAATCTCACACTCCTCTTGGTAGTCTCGACGACTGAAGCTACGGTGCTCCTGCATCGCCGCCTCAATTCGTCTCTACCGACTTTTAAGTCTACGCCGGCGGCGTCCTAACCTATCTCTCCGGCGGAGAACCGGCCGACGACCTTACGACACACACGGAATCGTGAGTTTCTTAAAATTTCATATTTTCGTCCCTGCTGCTGATCCGATTTTGGTGTTAGAAAAGCAGAGGATGAGTGTCGCTCTTTTGATTCTTGTGGTTTTTCTAATTTTTTTCTAGAAATTTGATCGAAATCGGATGGTTTATTGTATGAATTTCTTTTTTTTCAGGTAGGGAATTTGAGCTTTCACGTAAAGGAGAAAGCGGAGAGGCTTTTTTGTGAATCGGAATCTGAGAATCAGAAAATGGGAGTAAAAGTTGCGGCGGCGTGTTTGCATTGGTCGCAATCTTCAGTTCCACACCCACCGCCGTCTCCTCCGCCTCAAGCACTCGCCTCCGCGATCTTCTCATCTTTTCCCAAACGACGCGGTGGTTTTGCTGGGAGTGAGAGATCTGTGGTTTGCCGGTTCGTCCACTGGCTGGACCCGCCGGCTCTGGTCGGAACCCAGCCGACGAAGATCCCCAGGTCCCGATCCTGCGAGTTCCTGAAACCCCCTGTGCGACAGACGATGCGACGCTCCTGCAGTGCCAATCTCGATTCCTTCTTCTCCGACGAGGAATTTTCCAAGGGAATTGAAGGGTTGGCTTTGGGTTTCCACATATCGGACGACGAAGAAGAAGAAGAAGATGAAAGCCAGATCTCAAGCTTTGATGATCAAGCTGAGGAGGAAACCTCCCATGGCACTGCGGCGAGCCACAAGCGGAGAGTTTTTGAACCGGTAGTGCCTCCGGATTGGACGAAAAGAGAAGGGATTCTTCTGTCTGGCATGGATCGGAAGGGGAATGGTTTTGATTTCCCTCTCTCTTTGAGGGTTATAGGGAGCAAAATCCAGTGGCAAGAGGGGTTCAGAGATGCAGGAGAGTTGACGTATTGCTCGGTGAAAAAAGCTTTTTCCAGTATGGTGTTCATAATCCAGGAACTCCATAGCTACACCTTAATGATGAGAGAAATGCTGTTCTATGAAGATTTACAGGGCATAATAGGGAGAGTTCAGAAAGAGATGCAAGCTTCTTTTGTGTGGCTGTTCCAGCGAGTCTTCTCCCACACACCAACTCTAATGGTCTATGTGATGATGCTCCTCGCGAATTTCAGTGTCCATTCTCTAGCTGCAAGTTCTGGTTTCGCTGCTGCCCCTCCGCCATTGCAGGCACAAGCAGTTTCCTCCAAAGAGGTTTCTATGGCAGAAGAACAACACAGCCCTATAAAGCAAAAATTCGACTTCACATCCTTTTCGGCTTCTTCTTCTTCTTCCTCTTCAAATGGGAAGAGTTTGTTCGTTGGTGGAAACAGTGGCGGGGGTGGCAAGTACATTCCAGTTTCCGGCGGTACGGATGGTGATGGGAGGAGGTTTGATGGTGCAATTGTGACTGCTGGGGCATCCTCAGTTGGCAAATCATCAGCTGCTGGTGAAGAAGAAACAGTTTCTTCTCATAAGCTTTCCAGTGAAGAGGAGTTGATGCTGTGGAAGTCTATTTGTGAAGAGGCTTCAAGAATGCAGTCCGAGACACGAGGTGTGGCTTTGGATCGCGACACAGTAATGAGGTTTGTTTCACCTGTGACAGGGAAGATCGAATCCGATGATTACGCATATTATTTTAGAACAGAGCTGCTTTACCAGACAGGACTCGCCCAAGAGCCCAACAATACCCTCTTGCTCACCAATTATGCCCAGTTTCTTTACCTGGTTGTTCAAGATTATGACAGGTACATCCATCCATCCTCCATTTTATCTGGTTTTTTTTTGCTATGTAGAGAAGAGAATTATGATCTACTTAGCTGGTTAATCTTTATCAATTATGATCTAGTTGTGCTATTATGATCTTCAAGAATTGTTCCTTATATCTTCATTAATACATTAAGCTTTCTATAACATGTTGTTGAATTGATTGGTAACAGAGCGGAGGAGTACTTCAAGAAAGCTACTTTGGTGGAACCAAAGGACGGAGAGGCATTGAACAAATATGGGACTTTCCTTTGGCAAGTGAGGAATGAGCTCTGGGGTGCAGAGGAGGCATACCAAGCAGCCATTGATGCGGAGCCTGCGAATTCGTTCTATGCCGCTAGCTATGCCCATTTCCTGTGGAACACCGGAGGCGAAGACACGTGCTATCCCCTCGATGATTCCACGGAATACGAGGACGCGTGAAATTACCACACACAAAAAAAAAAGAAAGAAAAAAGGGAACGATGCTGGGAAAGAAGCAGAAAGGCATGGTATGTTTTTTGGAACTGGACAAAAACTTGGTGAAAGATGAGAAATGGTGGAATTCAAGGTTGTTCTCAGATGAAGCTCAAGAAACACAGAGGGAGGGGTGACTGGAGTTTGTTGGCCTGTCACAGACAACAACATCAACAGCCCATATTGCTCCAGGAACAAGATGAAGTTGGTGATAAGGAAAGGGATGGCCCTGCTCAGTTCTTTCTCTCTTTCTTTCTTTCTTTCTTTTTTCAGCTTTATTACCAAAATTTTCTACCCCTTTCTCTCTCTGCACAGTTGATTTGAGGAGCTTAGATAAGTTCTTGTGCTATAGAAAATGGCATTTGCAGATTGTAATTAAAACCCTATTGTTAATAGCATAAATGCCAAAGCTTAAGCTATTTTTGGTTTGGAGTGATTTAATGACTTAATGACTAACTAAACCCCTCCTCCACCCAAGAAAAAAAACATGTGAAAAGGATTGTTGACACTGTTTGTCCCACTGAGGTGTCATTAGATGACAAATACGTTTTAATTAGCTTATACTGGCATTGTCATCATCACCATGCCAAATCTGCAGTTTTCGCGGGGTGGGCTTCATGGTTATCTCTTTGTCTTCTCTCTCTCTCTCTCTCTCTCTCAAACAGAGTGTGAGGGGAGATGATGGATGGATGTCAACATGCATGCTTCTCTCGTGATTGTAAAATCAAAGTGTTCTACAGTTTGATTTTACAATTGTAATTTTTTTTAAATTTAAGGTACAAATTGCAAAAGTTACAAAGTACTGTATCATTTACTACAACTATGCTTGATTTTACAATTGTAATTTTTTTTAATTTAAGGTACAAATTGCAAAAGTTACAAAGTATCATTTACTACAACTATGCGTAATTATATTTAATTTTTTTGTTGGTTAAGCTAACTTTGATAAATTTTGGGCTTTTTTTAATTATAAAAATTTGAATGTATTGAAATTGTTTCCCTTTTCTTCAAATTGAAGTCATCTCTGAAATAGATTTTTTGAGAAGTATATTACGGAGTACTACGTAAGACATATTTAATGGCACGGAAAGAGTCACTAAAAATTTGCTCCTTTTATGTTTCAAAAAGAATGTGCCCCTGAGGGGCTCCCAGGCCACTCAGACCTGGTGGAACGATTACTGAGAAGATGTAAACTAGATTTTTTATTGCAGATTGATGGCAGTAACTAAAACTTGTACCTGGTACTTGCACCGACTCTTTTTATGTTTCAATTTATAGAAAGTGATAGATATATCGGTTCCTAGTTTCCCACATATTCGGTATATAAATCATAACTTTAATACTTATTAATGATATTTTTATTGAATTCAGATCATATTGAATAAAAAAGATGAAAATAAACCTAATTAAATCTGACTATAAACATATACAGCCTTAGTTTTAACTAGAACAAATCAATTCCAATCATATTAAAAAAATTCATATTTAATTAGACTTTCATTTAATAAAACTGAATCAGAATCAATCAAATCAAACAAATAGAAGACGCTCAAGGTCCATTGGACAAGCAATAATCATCAAGGACAATGACTCATACTTTTTAGGCCTCGGCTCGGGCTCGCCAACAAGATTTAGACAGTGTTCCGTTCAATTTATTTTTTCTATTTATTACTTATTTTTATTCTAATCAGATTAGATCTGATTAGACCAGACCAGATCAGATGATAAACAGTTCTGATTATAACTATAATCATTTTAGATCAGGCGAACGGAACGCAACCTTAGCGTCGACCACACTAAATTTGGACATTTCACACTTGGTCTAGTCAAATCTTAGACTAATCTTGATTATTCGTTTGGTAGTACATATTGGACCCTCTTATATCATAACTCTTATTAAGCTAAGTCTATTTAACTTACATTTATGTATGGAGTATATCTTTCTCATGTCTTAGGAAAGAAATACTCCATATGAACTATTTAATCTCAAATGCAGTACACTGTTGAGATTAATTTTTTAGTCACACTATATTTCTAATTTCTAATAAAAGGAAGGGTAGTTTAGTGACACGCGAAAAACAGTACTCTACCATAATAATAATAATAAGTGCCCGTCTCTTTCATACTTTTCCTATTTAAGCACAAACCGTAGGCATAACAAAATCAATCGTTAAATGTTTGGGAAAATAAACTTAAGCCAAAATATGCATCGAATGGGGACGAGATATTTAGAGGCCTATGCATGGGTTCAGGTTAAAGTCCATGTCAAGGTCCAAATTAAACATCATGCCAATTCATTCTAACACGTGTACACCACCTCATTACTAGTAATCACATTTTAACCACTCCCAGCCCCCACCACCCTAAAGGATTGATTCCAGTAATCCAGTCACATGACATTTTTGGTCAGATGACATTTTCGGTTAAATAACATGCTTTAGAATGAGCACTACCTTGTTTGAGACTGAATATTACGTTGTTTCAGAATGAATACTATGCTGAGCAGACTGGAAATGAGTACTTTGTTGTTTCTGAATGAATACTATGTTTATAATGAACAGATGGGTGAGAATGAACCGTACGTTGTTAGAGAATGAACATTTCATTGATTCAAAACGAACCCTACACTCTCATTTGACTGACTTGGAATGAACAATATGGTGTTTTGAAATGAACAGTACGTTGTGATAAACACTTGCGTGAGAATGAACCCTACGTTGTGTCAGAATGAGCATCACGTTGATTCAGAAATCAGAATGAATCATACGTTATCATCTGACCGAAAAATGTCATCTGACTAGAGTAAATACGATATATATATACATATATATATATATATATATATATATATATATATATATATATTGGTTCTGGTGAGAATGCAATCTTAGGAGAAAAATGAGAAATAAGAATAAAATCTAGCCGTCGGATCTGATGCATCGTGTGGCTCAGATTGCATCCTGCGCTCAGATTTTGAGATAGTGCATTTTCGAAGGTTTATGGTGCATTTCGACGTGATGCATTTTTGAACCATTTTGGTGCATCTAATTTTGATGAAATCTTGACCCTTAGATCTCACAATCTAAAGCACCAGATTTATTCTCATTTCTCTCCTAAGATTGCATTCTCACCAGAACCAAAATCTATATATATATATATATATATATATATATATATATATATATATATATATATATATATATATATATATATATAGGGATATATATATATAGGGAATCAATCAATTAATTAATTAAAAGCGTTTAATCTTTTTAGGACTCATTGATAACAAGTTTGATTATTTAATCTCTTAATTAATAACATGGTGGTTGGAAAACATGTTACAAACATAAGTGCGTGATAGTTACCCTGCTTTAGATTTGATAGGACTTCCTTCATACGTACGTACATAAGCCCTATTAGCTCTGTAGATTACATGTACGAGTTATGAATTAATGTAATCCGTATAAGTAATAATGTAGGCCATATTGTTTTCCACCGTAGTCTAGCTAGGGATGACAATGGAGTAGAGGATGAGAATATGATCATCCTATACACAATGTTATTCCATGTATTATAAATCGGGAAGGTTCTCTTGTCATATTGAGTGTCAATGTCATGGAATGACCTGAGCTTCAATTGAGACCCTGACAAACATTTGTTCAAAAAGTTGACGGTTTCTACCCTGCCTAATGCTCTCGGTAAGCCCCCAGGCCACTCCAGCCCGACCCAAACGGATCCATCCACCCCTTCAATTGCACTCTCCAATTTTAGTCCAATCTAGTAGTGGACAATGTTCTGATTCGTAAAAAGAACCAGACTGTTGGGGTACTTGAATTGAGAACTAGCCACCGCGAAAGGAAGTGTTCTAGTTCCAGTCCTCCCATTTGAGAATCAAAATTGACAGTTCTACTTCTGGATCCATTTCAATTCTTTTTATTAAGACTTATTCTCAAATTGTTATGGTTGAAATACAATATCTACAAAAAATACTCCTTGAAAAGAAATAAAATGTACACTTTCTCCATTCTATTTTAACTATCCGTTTTGCTTTGTCTGCGAAACGCTATAGAAAACATGTGGATATATGGCTCCACGCATCGCGTGGCAGATCTGAAAACATGATTTGTTCACGTTATTTTTTTATCCTTTACATAGAAAAAAGATGAGCATCATTCCCAAAGACCCCTTCAGAATTGGTCAGTTATGTAGGGACTGTTGTATAATACCTTCATCCTATCCCCGTATTAGTATGATATTATATATCCGTTCTGGGCTAGGGTGTCATTGAATTATTTTTGGACACCTTCCAAAAGCCCTCATACTAATGGAGTTGGGTGAACCACTAAATATTAGATCTTCTCCCTATCTCTTCGGTGTGGAACCTGGTTTCTCCTAAGAAACCTCCCCTCAAACTAGGGCTGCACAACTTCTGACTTTCCCTCCAGCGGTAATATATTTTTATGTGCTAACCATCTTGTGCCGCTGCTACACTATTCACAGGATACGCTGCCCAAGATCCTATCGGGAAGACTTTTGTTTCGATGCAAGGCTCGAACCGGAGATCTCCTCTTCTCTGGGCTACACCATTTGATCCGCCAATTTATCTTATACCATTGCTACAATACCGCGGGACATGCCGTCCGAATTCCTCTGGTCGGGAAGACTTTTGACATAAGGTACCACGTGCATGTAGATATCCTTTTGGTCTTGGTCTTATTGTTACACCGTCTCACCGAGATTTTCTCACACTGCGTAGTCTACCACTCCTACCCGCATGAACCTGGACCCGATACGACATTTTGAGACCGTGCGTATCTTCACCCCAACTCCGTATTAGTATGATATTGTCCTCTCTAGGCAAGCCCCCATGAATTTGTTTTAAACACCTCTAAAAGACTTCATACTAATGTAGTTGGGCGAACCATTAAAAATATTGATTCTTCTTCTCTCCATCTCTTCGGTGTGGGACTAGATTGCTCCCAACAATTCAAGTTATCAAGAGAGGACAAATTAAACTTTTAATTAGAGACTAATTGTCAAATAGCGAAACTTGCATCTAACACTTGTAGAACGAGAAATGCAACTCGAATTTATCCCTGGCATTTTAGAAATTCTATTTTGAGAATATATAGATCGAAGTGCAGGTTGTATTATTGGAATGTTAGAATATTCATTGCTTGGTGCCACCACCAGTACCACCATCAATCTCGCACGGATCACATCACATGCAGTTGTCTGAGGAGGAGTCAAAGTAAACTCAACTTTATTATATATTTTTATCCCAAACTTTTAATCAAGCCAGAATAAAATCGTGTGAGAAAAAAAAGTTGGGATAAAATTAATTACTTTAGTGTGGCGTAAAATGATTGGAAAAGAGAAAGGGGCAGTAGTGGGAATTTGGCGCACCAAATGAAGGGCGGGCAATAATAGAGAGAAGAGAAAGGACAACATATCACCGTACCCCGCCTAATAAGTAGGATGTGCAACGTGGGGGCATTATAGTCACTCTAGGTTATTATATATGTATAAATCTGATTGAGACTTGAGAGGGCACCCTCCTTTGTCTCCTCTACCTTTTCTAAAGGCTAAGAATCATATGGGTTTATGTCTTTCCCTACTTTGTCCTCCTTCTTAAACCCATTTTCCAACGTCCAAGGATCCATCAATATACATATATATATGATTGAATGGAAGGTATGGTATAGTACGACTACAAGGCCACATACTATCTCCATATACTTAATTCCTCCGTCTACAAATAAACTTCCCGTTGCGTGTTACGATGTTTGACTGAAGTTATTTTCAAATCATTTGTGACGAAAAGTGGCTTGGAGCATAGGTACTCGAATAGAGCCGACATAAGCAATTTTGAGATGAATGTTAGAAGTAGAGAGATAGATTTTCATTGCATGTTGAACAAGCTTGAAAGTATATTTGATGAGTTTTTTTTCTTGGGGGAGTGTTGGCGTTTGGAGTTGAGCGACGACTCTCGAACTCTAGAAGAAACACAAACAAATGCAGCTTTCCAGTTCTTCGATCACGTACACAATTTTTTTTAGAGAGAGATAGAGATAAGGGACGGTGAGGCCATGATAAGGGCAGTCGATATCGATGAAGATTGACTGGCAGTGGTGCACAATTGTAAAAATAGGGGTGCTAGGTATTTGAGAAGAGAGGTCTTAGCTCTAATACCATGATACAATTTGATTTTAACTGGGCTTATTGAATAATGAAGGTTACATCCATATATATAGGAATTGCAAGAGAAAATCTCAATCATAGTAGAATAACAACTATTACAATAATACATTAGGAAAGTAAATAATAATAATTCTCTAGTTTCTATTAACCATATATATTATTCCTAATAGTTCTTTACATTATTAGAATGTAATATTTGTTTATATTTTCTCAACTTAATAATGCATAGTGAGTCAATTTTTCCACTTTCGTTGAGATTCAAACTTGAGTGACCATGGAGAGAGTACCCCCTAGTTTCTTATTAAAACAAGAGATTATATTATGATATATTGACAAATAAACTAAATGAATGTTGACCTGATGTATGTCTATTTACATTCAACTTTAATGTATCCGAAAAACTAATAAGGGCTTCCAAAAAAGAAGTAATGGTGAAAAGTTAAAATAGAGTGAAAAATATTTCCTCATTGTATTTGAACTATCAATTAGGGAGTATAACTCTTTTCAAATAAATTAAAAATTGAATGAATGTAGTTACAAATTAGTCCATATTCATTGTGTTTTGAATGTATCAAAAGAGTTAGGAGGAAGGATTTAAAAGAATAGAAGAATACCGGCCGTTCGTAGGACATGGGTATATGCAATAAAAATATGGTAGAGCCCCAACCAATTTTAGATTTGGGGAGCATGAATTAAATTACCATCCCCATTGGTACCCCAATAAATCCATCCAAATATTCACCCTCTTTATTCTCATTTTGCACGCAAAAATGCACTATCTATGTAAACTACATATTTTACAAAAAAGAAAAAAAATACTCTCACGAAGTTTTGAAAAATGATGAAAAATAAAGTGTATAATTATATTCTACTTTTTTCGGAAAAAGAGAAATTTTGTGAGTCAAATCTTTATAAAAATGAAACAGAAATTTTTCTCTTTTATGCTTCCATAATAAACATCACGCTCTTCTTATTTTCTTTTAAGAAACAAATGTTACTTCACAACATATCTCTCTTTTATTTAAAATTACTAAATTTTTTTCTTTTCAACTTTTTTTAAAATTTTGTAAAGTCAAGAATGAACTTAATGATATAACAGAGAGAATATGTAACTTTTTCACTCAGACAAATTATATTATACATCTGCATCTATGTACATTAATGTCATTGTTGTAATTTCTTGGACGAACATGTTCTTTTTATTAGTCTTATTGCATTTGTTTGTTAAAATTTACTCATTTTTCGTATAAAGAGATGCAATTGTGAACCCATGAAAAATATGTGAGTAGGTCCACATTTCACATGTCGACTTTAGGATCATAATAGCACAACTCTAGCCTTAGTCTGACCCAACAAAGATGTATTAATGCCAAAAAGTGAGTTTCTCCTCAAGTGGTTTTGCAATCACAATGCCATAAATTAATCTAACATTTCTGAGCATTAGTTGAAATATCCCATTCATGAAGAAAAAAAGTATGTTGTGAAAAAAGAAAGTGAGCAGTTATATGGTCAAGTTGTAAACAAAAGATAGATGAGGCCCTTAAGATACTCAACTATTTCTGATCCTCCCAGCTTCGAGCTCCCAAACACTCTATCAACAAAAGTAATTGGAACCTGCAGACGCCGGAAAGAATAGTTTGGTTTCATCACGTAAAAGAAACGATCAAAATCGGCAGAGCAACAAGAACCAAATTGAGCAAGAAATTAGGAGTCGGCGAGCTAAAAAGGAAAGAGGATTTTACCTCTTCAATGCGATAATGTTTTCTTGAGGCGCGGACGATCATCTCCATTTGAAAAACATAGCCTTTGCTGACACATGAACTTATGATGTCTACAAGCACTGATTTTCGGTAGAGCCTTCAAAAATTGTAGCACAGCTATTATTCAGTCTCAGAAAATAAATGATGATTTTCGTATATGTGTAGGCCAAAAAACACAAACATGAAGCGATGATAAGATCAATTGCGACGACAAAAAAAACATTGTAAATTCAAAAGAAGATGTTGGCCCAAACCTTACCAACTTTGAAATCACGTGTTTTCTTTTTGTTGCAATTGGTTTATCATTGTCTTAAGCTATCATCTAATGTATTCATGTTTGTGTTTGAGACTTTAAGGCATTTAAATATACGATATTCTGAAAGTTCATCGAGACGTTTTTGAAAGCTGGAGTCATTAATGAGTTACTTAAGTTAATTCAAGGGCTATATGGGATGTTTGTGTACTTCACTACTTCCTAGTTTTGTTGCACATAGCTATGTTATAAAACAGAGCATATTTTTACTTCATTTAAAACCTATACCGATATGATCCCGTTAAGTCAGATACTCCTGGCCAAAGAAATGTCTGTGCAAGGACATTTGCTCCTCTACTTGTCAGTTTGCGCATTAGATTCCACCCATGAACACCGCCTCCCTTAACATAGCGGGTCCCGGTGACAATATCAGAACCGGTCTCCATTTGTTTCCTGAATTCAATGAAATATCGTAACTGTACACAATACAAAGAACCCATAAACAAAAACGCTTAAAAAGCTGATCAATAATCACGCACTCACTTTATAAATCTTGGCAGGTACTTTGGCTGCCAAGTAAGCGAAAATATTGTCAAGTACGGAACACAAAAGTGAGCAAAAACAAACAATATGAATTGACATAAATAGGACATTACATTTGAAGAAGACTTTGTCAACGCATTTAATCTTTCAAAGAATTCTTACATGGTGGGATAGATCGGCATCCATAATGACAACAAATTCTCCAGAGGCATATTTCAACCCATGAATATATGCAGTTCCTGAATGTAGGCACAGTAAGTGAATGCTTAATGAAATTAGGACAATTAGGAAAATTATAAAAATAAGTACCTAAACCAAGCTTAGCAGATCGAGGTCTCAAAAGCTGCATGACCAATGGAGAAAGTAGGTAAAAATGTCTTAACTCTTGACAATTTCTATTTACAGGTAAGAAATACTCCTCCGACCCAAAATCATCTTCCACTTTCCGTTTTTTAATATCCGAAAATAATATTCCATATCCATTTAAGGATAAAAACATGAGGTTCATATTCTTTCTCTCTCCTCTGCACAAACTCCATGCCATTTTCACATGGGAGGTTATTTTGGGACGAAGAGAGTAAATTGCAAAATATTAAGCCATAAAAATTACTGACAATTCGATCTTCCCCATACACCTGCTGCAATTGTTGAACAATATCTTGAGTTCCATCAGGGCTTCCATCATCCACGACGATAATTTCAAAATCAACATCCCTACCCAGGATATAAAAAAACTCTTTTAATACTCTTTTGGATCTTACAAATAGAAAAAAAAACTAATGACATTGATAGTTGTGCATTTCCAAAATTAAAAGGTTGCACTTTTGTTAAGCATGGCTCTGGCTCTTTATTTGAGAGAGATGGACTACAACAACAACCAAGCCTTATCCCACTAGGTGGGGGTCATGTACATGGATCAAACGATGCTATTGCGCCCTATCAAGTACCATATCTGCAACGAGATCATTCACGCGAAGGTCAACTTTGACCACTTCATGCCAATTCTTCTTAGGTCTACCTCTTCCTCTAGTCACATGTCTATTCATCATTTGATCAACCCTTCTCGGCGGATGCTCTATGGGTCTTCTCTTTACATGTCCATATCACCTTAGACGAGCTTCCACCATTTTCTCTATAATAGGTGTCACTCTAATTTTAGCTCTCATATCTTCATTCTTTCTATCCATACGCGTATGACCACTCACCCATCGAAGCATCTTCATTTCGGTCACATGTTCATGTGCACCCTTTGCAGCCCAACACTTTGTTCCATACAACATAGCTGGTCAAATCGCGGTACAGTAAAACATTCCCTTGAGTTTTAAAAGTACTTTTTTGTCACATATAATGCTCGAAGCATTCCGCCATTTTGACCGACCTGCTTGAATCTTGTGATTTACATCATCATCTATTTCTCCATTACCTTGAACGATACACCCATGATACTTAAATCTCTTCACTTATGGTATATTATTTTCTCCAACTTTCACCACAATGCTAGTACTTCTCCTTTTGTTGCACTCTATATATTCTGTAATACACAAGCCATGCAATGCCAAAGCCTGTCTCCACGAATCCAACTTCCTATTCAAATTCTCTCATTATTCGCTCAGAAAAATGATATCATCCGCTATGAGCATGCACCATTTTACGCAATGCCTTTTCCTTCTTAACTTTTCCAAACCTCAACCGGGATGTTGTTTTGGCCAACTCCTCTGATGTGCTTCATCCGTTTTAGGGCCTCCTTAACTTCAAATTCTAGAATTCCTTGGTAATAATTGATGTTTTGGTCCGCCCCCATCGTGTGTAGCCGGTCAAACATGTGAGATTCACATGCTCCTCATTAAATAATCCATTGAAGTAGCTCTTTCACTGCTTGTCTATACTGTCATCAGAGACCAATACTTCACCATTCTTATCCTAAATGCTCTTAACTTGATCCAATTTCTCGACCCTTTCCAATCTTGTAAATACATCTTTCCCCTTCTTTTGTACCCAAAGACGGGTAAAATACTTCATCTGTTCTCGTCCTTGCTTCACTTATAGCCAATTTTGTCTCCTTCTTAGCTATCATATACCTCTCCCAATTTTCAAAATCACAACATAAAGACCACTCCTTAAAATAGAAAATTACTCTGGCGTACTCTCAATTTTATGGTAATAATTCTCATGTTCCACATTATCTGAAATATACTCTGGGGTACCCTAGATGTACTGGTAAGAACTCTTAAGTCCCACATTATCCGAAATATACTTCGGAGTCCTTATAATTAGCGATAACGCACTCCTAGGATACATTCCGTCCATTTGGCCGTTAGGATTAAAAGTTTCAGTACTTTGACAAATACTAATTTTTACCTTGATAATCATTATTTTTATTAAATTTAAATAGCATTTTCAATTTGTCAAAGTAAAGGAACTATCAATCCTAACGCCTAAAAACACAGAATGTACTCTCAGTGTATAATATCACGAAGTTTCAAGAACCACAGAATATATTTCAGATAATGTGGGACCTGAGAGTTCTTAAAAGAAAATCGAGGGTATCCTAGAGTATATTTAAGATAATGTGGGACCTGGGAGTTATTACCAGAAAATCGAAGGTACCCTAGAGTAATTTTTGTCCTTAAAACGTTCTCGTTTTACCTTTACCTTCTCTTGCACACTAGTGCTCCACCACCATGATTCTGTCTCGTGCATTAGTGCCACTAGTTTCTGCAATGGTTTCTTTTGCCACCTTTTTAATAGCATCTACCATATCACACGATCTCTTCTGCACTTCCATGCCCATCCCAATTTGCTTCTTCTTTATGGAAAGAACTCTTAAGTCCCACATTATCCGAAATATACTTCGGGGGTCCTTAAAATTAGTGGTTATGTACTCCGAGGATACATTGTGTCTATTTAGTCATTAGGATTAAAAGTTCTGGCACTTTGACAAATACAAAATTTTACCTTGATAGTTATTATTTTATTAAATTTAAATAAAATCTTTTAATTTATCAAAGTAAAGAAACTTTTAATCCTAACGCCTAAACGAACGGAATGTACCATCGGAGTATAATATCACAAATTTTAAGGACCATAGAATATTTTTTAGATAATGTGAGACTTGAGAGTTCTTAAAAAAATCGAGAATATCCTGAAGTATATTTAAGATAATGTGGGACTTGGGAGTTATTACCAGAAAATTGAGGGTACCCCAGAGAAATTTTTTATCTTTAAAATGTTCTCGTTTTACCTCTATCTTCTCTTGCACACTAGTGTCCCACCACCATGATTCTTTATCTCGTGCATTAGTGCCACTAGTTTTTCCAATGGTTTCTTTTGCCACCTTTTTAATAGTATCCGCCATATCACACGATAACTCTTCTGCACTTCTATGCCCATCCCAATTTGCTTTTTCTTCTAAACGGCGTTGGAAATTCCTTCGCTTATCACCTTTTAACTGCCACCATATAGTCCTTGGGTTCCTCTCATGGCGAGTTCTTCTTACCTTTCATTGGATACGAAAGTCCATCAAGCTCTCTCCGGGATTAATTTTGTAATTAGTAATAAGTTTTTGAACTGACTTCCTTAGCAGAAAGAAATCAATTTGAGAGCATATCCTCCCACTCTAATAAGATATAAGATGCTCATCTGGCTTCTGAAAACAAGTGTTTGCAATAAGAAGCTAGAAGGTTAAATAGAAGTCTAAGATGCTTTTACCTTTTGCATTCGCTACTCCAAAGTCATGCCCTCCATGAATTTGTTCATACCCACTTCCATCTTTTCCCACGTGTCCGTTTAAGTCTCCTACCAAGAACACCTTATCTCCCATTGGTATGCCTTGCAATACACCTTCCAGGTCTTCCCAAAACTTTATCTTGTGGTGTACTCGTGTTCCTCTAAACCGACTTGTGGTGCATAGGCACTAACCACATGAATAGCCTTCCCTTCTATCACCAACTTTAACGTAATGATCCGATCTCCCACCCTGTTAACATCGACCACATCGTTCTTCAATTGTTTATCCACAATAACACTAAATCCATTTCTATTCTTTATTTTTCCTGTATACCATAGTTTGAAGCTTGAGGTGTCCATCTCATTAGCCTTCACTTTCACCCACTTTGTTTCATACAAGCACAAAATATTAATCCTTCTCAGTATCATAGTATCCACCAACTCCATAGACTTGCCTGTAAGTGTGCCTATGTTCCATGTCCCAAACCACAGCCTATCTTGACCTTTACCTTTGTGAACTAGTTTATTTACCCGCGTTCGTTCACAAAAACATGGCAACCTTTGCTTATTTTGCACTAAAACATGGAAACCTTTGCTTTATTATTGCCAAGATTCACTATGCACACATAAACCATGACTAGAGAGCCCACAAGATGAAACACCACAGAGTCACAAGGGAAAAAATGTAGTCTGCCAGCTACACTATACAGTATACACACAATAATTAAATTCATAGCATTATAAGATTGAAGCAACAAATAGATGAAACTAGAAATGCTACAACATGCATCCTTGTATAGATAAAGGGAAAAGAAGATTACTTGACATGCTTGAATATGAGGTAAACAACAAGGGCGATGTTGAGTCGCTCGTTGTAAGTTGGGATAATTATACTGTACTTGGTCTTCTCCCCCATTGTGCTCCTTAAAACAAACCGGTGATAAAATCAACACAAGTCACATATAAAAGCAGGCCAGGTCAGGCTCACCCATTTCTAAACAAGCTTGAAATTTTAGTGTTTGGCTCATAAAATGCTGGGCTCAGCAAGCCAAAAGAGAACCCACCATTTCTGTGTAAAATGATGCCGAGTGCCATATCAATTCCTTAAATATATGGCTACCATACGACAGCGTTACTCGTAATTTTTATTCTATATTTTTCTTCAGCCATGCTCATACAATCATTCTACAATGGAACCAAAAGAATAGGCAAAATGTGCAAATCAAATCTAACAAAGAAAATTATGTACAAGCTTAGATAACATTGAACATGAACACTTGAAACCTCTTTCTAAGTGCATAATTTAAGCCTAAATGAATCAACTTTATTTGGTAGCACTGCTAATGTAAGGCCTAAAAATGTATCTGAGCTGAATTTTACCACAAAGCCAGATGCGCTAAAGTTATTTGTATTCATGAACAATTCCTAGACTTCACAAGAAAAAACAAAAACACAACAAATTTTAGAATTACTGGTTTCAGATTTGAATAGTTAAAGATGTAGGGGTGAACAAACATCACATAAAACATAGTTTGAGAGCTATTCTGTGGTTGAGCTAGATCTTCAATTCTTTTTCTTTTTCGAAGTTTGAAAAACCCCGAATGCTTATATTTTTATTCATTTTCCAATAAAATCCGCTTAACACAATCATTTTTCCGAAATATGGAAAATGAATACGTGAAATAATCATTTGATAAGATCAATCTTACTAATACAGTCATTTTCCTAGACAATCGGCGAAACAAATTGCAACTGTACAAAGAATATAAGCATAACATTTTAGGGTTATAGACTATAGCCCCTAAAATTAAATAATTAATGCTTTGAATTTGATTCAAACAATCAAATATGAAATTTAAAATCAACAAATAAATTACAAAGATAAAAAAGAGAATATCAAGAAAAATTTCACGAGTTTACCTTTATTTGAGACAACCGCCGATCTCCCCTTCGTCTACAATGCAGCAGCAGCAGCTTAGCACCTTCCCCTCTTCGGATCTTATCGAATTCTCCCCGCCGGTCGTCGTCGTTCCGTCGCTCTCGCAGTCTCGCCTCTCTGAATTGTCAGTCCCGCAACTCTGAAATCTGAATCGTCATATACTCGACGACTTGTTTTTCTACCGTGTAGTATCCGAATCTTTTTTGGAAATTTTAGAAAAATAAAAATGCTAAAACCCACCCCGAGTGTTCCACAACAATTTTAGAGAAATCTGAATCGTCTGTTTGTATTAAAAATATCAAAAATATTAAGGGTACACTAGAAGTGTACTCCAAATATACCCGCTTTATTGCCACATATTTTGGTATGTAAAATAAAAAGGAAAGAATTAAATAAAAAATGAGTGGTAATGAAGAAAATGGTGTACATTTGGAGTACACTTTTGGTGTACCCCTAGCATCTCTCTAAAATTATTTGTGATTATTATTCGTGTGGAACACCGTGGTAAGTTCCTAGCGGGATCCTTTTAAAATTGGTAGCGGAGATGTTATTGGGAAGTGTTTGTGTTTACTAGTTGAATACATGTACTGATAGAATAAGAAAAGAAGATACTAACCCGCACGGGTAGCCCAAATGGCAAGCACTTGGTGAAGGTTGGAGAATGACCAAGGATCGAAACCTGGCAGCGACCGTTGTGGAGGCGACCACCTCTGAAAAATGGGGGGAGTCTCTGGTGCGCACTAGGATATGGTCTAACTAAGTGTTGTGCTTGGGTCACCGTGATTTACCTCCTCTCACATTCCCGTCGGGTCGGGGGTGAGGGGCGCCCGGGGTGAGCGATTTCACCTTTTTTTTTGGAGAAAAGAAGATACTCCATATGGAAATGGAGAAATGAGATTAGGCACCAAGAAAGGAAGACAATTGAAGAAGTCCAAGTCCAAGCCATCCAATATATAAGAAGTTATCTTTATTATATGAAAGCCTTGTCTTAAATATTTGTGGGTGACTGTTGTATGTTTGCCGCTTGTACCCAAACTTTGACTTGGTAATAAAGCTTGTATTTTTGTGCAAAAAAAAGAAAAGAAAAGAAGATACAAAAGCTAAAATTAGAATAATATGTGTATTGTAGAAAAGATGGTGGAAACTCTTCTTAAATAATTTTGCCTATGTGATATATAGAAGACTAATAGAGCATTGAATGAGAAAGGTTGAACAAATGATGAATAGACGGACCATGCTAGGGTGCCACCACATGGGTGCTACCATGGGTGCACCCATGTGGAGGCACCCTAGCATTTTCCTGAATAGACATGTGAATAGAGAATGAGGTAGACCCAATAAGACATGACGAAAAACGGTCAAGGGGTCTTTAGAGCACTTGCAATGATATGTAAATTGGCCTGCCCCAACTCCTCTCATATCAGCATTCCACTGACTTTTTGTCCGTCCCAAAATCCTGCATTGATATCATCCTGAAAACCCGCCTCTCCGTTTCTTTTACAATATTTATCATTTTAATTCAAAATTTATATAAATTTTATACAAATAGTTATTTATTAATAAAAATAGATAAATAATAATGAATAAAATAAAAGTAACAATTTCAAAATTAACAAGAATAAAACAAATAAAAAAGGTTTAAAATTAAAAAAACTAAAATTGAAGAAAAAATGGAGGAAGAAGGTAAGTTGAGGCCGAGGAAGAAGAAGAAACTGGATCGGGGCAGGAGGAGGAAGAAGGAGGGTTATTATAACATTATTTGTTATCACATACTCCTTCCCTCCCACAAAACTTTTCTGATTTTAACTTTCAAAAGATTTAAAAGAAGTGTATTTGGTGTTTACTTTCCAAAAATGTCTTTAGATGTGATGGGTAAAAGTAGATGTGATGAGTAAATTAATAGTGAAAAAGTGTGATATGATAGGTAAAATAAGAATTAGGCCTCGTTCCGTTCAACTTATTTTTTCTTATTTTTTCTTATTCTTATTAAAATCAGATCAGATCAGATCGAATCAGATCAGATCCAATCAGATCAAATCAGATCCAATCAGATCAGATCAGATCCAATCAGATCAGATCAGGACTTATTAAAATAAGATCTCATCAAGAATTATTATTATTATTATTATTATTATTATCATCATCATCGTCGTCGTCGTCGTCGTCGTCATCATCATCATCATCATCATCATTATTATTATTGTTCTTAAAAATGAAAAAGAATAAACTTTAGAAATAGGTTAAATAAAAAGCTGAGAAAGTAATCCTTAATTATTAGACGTCGGAAAAATTAGTTTTAAAATACATTGACAATGTCAATCTAATTCTACTTTTAAAATATATTTTTATTGCTACTTGTAATTTGA